>JAWWUD010000166.1:0-162474 GCA_033964015.1 Scolanthus callimorphus
TTGCTTGCTCTAGCTTTGTATTGATGTATTTTGTTATACTTTTTTCTCTTTCCGCTTTGGCCATAGCCATTTAGCTTGACTAGCTTCTGCTATTTCTAAATGGCTAGTGCTCATAACATTTATAATTTTTTTTCTTTTACGAATTATTGTAATTTTTGCGAGTGCTGAATAAAGATGTTGTTGTTGTTGTAGCTGAATACATAATTTGAATACAAATCACTGCATTTTGGACTCTGTTTCAAATCGTTGAGTTAACCAATAGGGAAAAAATTGATTGAAATAAAAAAAATTGATCATTCATTGCAGGTTTGGGATGGCTTAGTTATTTCAATAGTAAGTCCTTTTTAATTACAATTGAAACAGGCAGAGTTTCAATCGCGCTGTTGAAATTTCAAACCCACGGTCGCTGTTTTATATCACATGATGACCAAAAAATTTACATGTGACTGACCACTGACTGTTTTGGCTGAAAGACATCAAGCATAAGTCACATGACAACTTTTTAGTCATCACGTGATAGAAATTTGCAACACACAGGACACGGCCCGATTGAAACTCTACCTGTTTTGATAGTATAGGATAGATGGATCAGTGCTTATAATTTTTACCTTCCATTCATCTCCCAAGCACTCTGCAGATACCTCCATGGCCATACGCTTGTCATAGAAGCCCCTCCTACAGAATGACATGATAAAAAACTCTCATTCAAGCCTTGTATGACATCAATACAATATAATTTGTATTTTTGGTATACACATGAGCCTTCAATTGAGTGTGTATGCTAAGAAAATACAAGCAACAAGTGGGATATTCCATGAGAATTCATCATATACAGAGGATATTACATGGCCACACAGAGATACAAATTTTATCGTCAAGTGAAGGCAGCAAACGAGATAAATTTCAACACAAGAAGATAAAATCTCCAAGCAGCCATGTAATGTTCTGTTTATTATATAAACATCAGTGAAATACCAAATCAACAACTGAAAACTAGAAAGCTATGTGTGTTATCTTCACGGTGAAGAGTGAAGATAAAAATCATCTCTTCACAGTGTGAAGATACAATTTTTTCATGCAAGAGAAACCTTTGGAATTTCACTGATGTTTATGTAAAACAGGCAACATTTACGTCAATGCAGTGCACAATGGAAAGGTGTGGAATGTCGCCGAAAATACAAGACCATTCCTGCATTCTGATTGGCTGCATTTTCTGCAGTGTGGAATAAACAGAAGTTAGTGGATGGGTATTCTGCAGTTTAGCACAGGAATATTCACAATATGCTGTATTTTTAAATACTTACAGTTTGCGTTCATCTTCGATTTCTATCAGTTTCTGGCACCCCGTCACCGGGTAAGATATATTAAGCTGGAGAGAAATCGATTATAAGCAATGAGCAATCCAGGATCAAAAAGAGGTATGACACAAAACAAGATTTTCTCTTCTTTAATATTACTAAAGTCTGCACAGATTGCAGTTCCTTAAGGCCAAAATAGTCGTGCCCGGCATTGCATAGTTTTTCATTTTGAAGAACTACAAATGTTCGATCTTTCACGTGCGACAAATTATCGTGAGTCTGGAATGAAAACATCAACTCCGATGGATCATTCGGCTATTTGCTATAAGCAATCCTATAGCAATTGGGTTCTTCAATAAATAAAAAGATTATTAAGAAAAGCTGTACCCCTGCTTTTTACCCAAAAATCCGAAAACTGGTAAAAGTTCGTGTATTTTTCGAACTTCCCATCAGGAAGACATCCGTGATACATTTTAGAACGATAACTCCATCCGAGCCAATCTCGCAGAAATAACGGTCATCAATACAATTTGGCTATATATTTGGAAGCACTAATACCTGAAGCAATCACCGGATGTGTTATTTTATTTTATTTTCAAAAATAACGTCTGTTTTACCTTCATTTTGGCCCTTCTCTCTGTCGAGAAGAAACTCAACGAGAAGTGAAGTAGAAAGAGAGAGAACGAGGGGCGCGCGTGGCATTATGGGTTGTCCATTCTGCGCATGTCAAATAAGGTGATTCAACATGGCGGGCAAAATGGCTGCTAAAATTGTGCAGAAGATGAAAACTTCGTAAAATTACATCGTTCAGATGCTTCACGAGCTTCTTTTGGCGCTTTCAGGATGCTCTGGAGGAGTGTTTGTACATAAAGGCAAAGGCGGACTGCAGGTCTGTGAATATATGCTTATTTTGTCGGAGAATTTTCTAATTTTGAAAGTGGAACTCGCATTTTGGCGCCAACTTCAAAACAACATATTAATTTTTACCGTTCTAATTGTGGGCATGTTGTGTTTATACTTTACTGGCCAGGTGAATATATGAAAATTGTTGAGTGTCAATAGGGGTGAAATAGAGTCAGGCTTGCTTTTCATTTCCAAATTGGGGGAGTAAGACATAGCCATGAAGAATTTCAACATCTTTAATTAAGTTATTGAACATGGCATTTACTATTGACTCTAATGTCTTACCACAAGCTTAAGATTAAACTGCAAGCAAGCATTCTGTTAGAATGGAAGGGGGGAGACACACCTAAAACGAGAGGAGACTTGTCTCCCCTGGCTGATAATTTCGGGGGAGATTTGTATTATTTTAGGTGAAAATTCTCACAATCTCTCACTGAAATGCAAGCCCTGATGTATAAACATTTTTGACAGGAGATAAGAGACTTCAAATTATTGTAACACCTGCCTAATTGGGAGACTTGACAACTAAATTGGTGGCAAAACAGATTTTGAAATGTGGGGGGCTGACATATGTTAGGGGTGGTGAATGGTCCTTCAAAAAAACTGTTTTCTTAGGCGTTCTCAAATTCTCAGTTTTTTAAATTCATTGTTCTCGGATCTTGGATTTTTTTTCAGGTCGTCTCAGATCTTGGATTTTCCAGTTTGTTGTGTTTATATGGCAAATCTCAAATCGAGTTCTCAATCTCGGATTTGAAAATGGTGTGCTCACGTTCTTGGAATTTCTAGCATTGTCCATTCGCCATCCCTTATGTTCAAGTGAGGGGCTGTGGTTGAAGCTACCGAAAGCTCTGCTTGCTATGAGCTATGATGCCACCCAATGTGGGGTAGACTGCCGGTAGCTTTGTCAATTGTGTTACCTTGGTCCTATTATGCTGCTAAGCTTGTATCTTCCTTGCACAGGTTGCTGCAGACTTGCCTTTTATACACCAAAGTGAGGAAGCATTGCTGAACAGAATTTGTCGTGTAGGGACATACTTCTCTGGTTTCCAGCATTTTATAGAAAAGTGCACAGAATTGGTGTCCTCAGGAACTAGATCAAATGATAAAGGTATATCTGCAGGGATCAATAACCAGCTGAATATCTAGAAATCAGGAAACCTATCCTGATGCCTGCTAAGGGGCTGTGTCACGGTTATTTGAACAAAATTCATGTTATACAGCTCTAAATTTGCATGCAACCATCTCCAAATCACTCATATCACTTGATATTAGCCTAATAAGCAATGTAGGTAAGTTGTATTGGTAAGGCTTCTGATTTGCAAACAAATTTTGATGTAACTTCAAACTTTGTAAACTGTTTATCCTGACAAGAATATTTCAAAAACTCATTGTTGCATTGCATTTCCATCTGCTCTGTAATAGGTCCATGAAGATCAATTTGTAGAATAAAGAGCTATTTAACAAACCTAGACTAGTATTTTGGCTATCCATAAGTTATTTTCATGTTTTTTTTACATCACCAAAAGTGTGCTAAAATCATGACACAGCTCCTTTAAACGTATAATTAGTTGGTTCAGAATTCAGATGATAATGGAACCACAAATAAGCTGAAATGCTGGTTTTATTGAAATTTCATATTGCTTTAATAATAATAATTTCCAGTGTTAAGCACTTGACATTAGAAAGGACACTGATGAACTTGTAACCCTCAAGAGCTTGCTATTTTGCTCTTCAGGCCTAATATTGTAGATATATTTCTAAACTGTACAATACTGCCAGGAAACACATGTACATGTTTTTGTAAATGGTTCAACAGCAGAACACAGACTTCATTCGTGAAACGTTTGCATGTCCTTCAAGGGCCATAGCGCTCTTACAGGGGCTGGGGGCATGCCCCCCCCCTGTTTTTTCCCAAACAATCCTTAAAACTCCCGATTTTGCACCCTGCATATCAAAGTTCCCCAAACATACGGTAATTTCACATGCTGGGCTCTAAATTTTCGCCACGCTTCGCACACAGGGAGTTTAAACTTTCCCTTAAAACTACCTTGAGTTTTTTAGATGTTGCGCTCCTCCAGTTTTTGGAGGCTTGCTACGGCCCTGCATTCGCAACATGATTGCAAGCTGTTGTGAATGTTTCATGCTGATATGAAGATTATATTGAAGATTGATATGAAGTATATTGTTAATTTAATTGCATTCCAGAATCCCCTTTTTCCCAAGGGCTATACATCCAGGCATTCTGCAATGGGCTTGATAAAGTCTTGCAGAATTATCGTCAGGAGATATTAGCGTTAGAGAATGAAGTTCTCAAGGACCCGTATCTCCCTTTATCACATGTTGAGCACAGACTAGAGAAGGTAAGGTTACAGTACATGCTGACTGGCCCTTGTGCCCTCGTTCTCATGAAATTATTCTTTTGTTTTATATTCCCTCATATTCGCTCACAGACAACTGATAATTTCATGAGAGTGAGGCCACAAAAGCCAATGGCACAGTCACCATTTTGGAATAAGGCTTATAGTACTCAGAGCAGCAGAACCAGGGGGGACATTGCCAGCAATTTGTTTTTGGGGGGCCAGACACCCCAATAAATTTATGGGTATCAACATAAACTGAGCAACTTCTGAGTAAACGTTTTAATAACAGTTATCTATTCTTAATTAAAGTTGGAAAATAAATCAAACTATTTTAAGCATTTTAGTATCACATAATATTTTCTAGATTTATTGTACTAAGCTCTCGTAGGCGACCAACACTTATTGTTAAGTAGGAAGCCACTTGGTGGTCGCTTACGAGAGCCGTTCTCGTAAGTGACCAGCTCTGTTAACGACTGCAATTGTCAGTTCCCGAGGTGGTCGCTTACGAGAGCTTTGACTGTACACCTGTATCTATTATTCATGAAACAAGGAAACTAAGTGATAAAAACCATTACAACTTTTCTCAAACCACATTCTGCCTTGATGATAGCACTAGGTGCACTAAGACGCTGAAAGTTCTTTCTCTCAACGGCTCTGTATTAAATCTTGCGCAGGCATCAGTGGCCGTCACCAGAGCCTCCCCCACAAGTTGATTGGGCCAGGGAGCTCCGGGATCGAGAATGCACCAAAACTTTGGTTGTTATCACTTATTGTTCTTATTCCATGAATTTCTAAATTGTTTCTTATATCGATTATTTCATAATTTTCTGTTATTCTATGATTTCATAATTTTTCTGTAATAAATTATATAGATTGTAAGGTGCATTTGAAAACTGTATTCATGTTGAATTTATGCAATAAACATTATTAGTCATTTCAGTACCTCATACTGTAGATACTCAGTATGTTGATCACTATTCTTTAGTTTCAGGTCTTGTTTCCGGCCCTTGCCTCTGTCATTGACCAAATTGAATCCAAGAAGGTAAAATGTGGTTGCTCTTACAGTGTAGGGTCTTTGTCATGGTTATTTGAAGAAATTCTTAAATACAGCACTTTGTTCATTATATAATGGTGTACTATGTTTTCACAGACATTTGCCAAAGTAAGGACTGCAATCAGTCTACACACTGTATTTGGAATTTTTTCTTTAGAAAAGTGTAATCAACATAAACATTTCATTTTAATCATTGCCAACCTTCGTAGTACTTTGCAAGCTTTTGTGGTTGATTGTAGGTTATTGTTTTGCTCTTACAGCTGTTTCAGGTAACACGCGACCCAGCGCGTTAAAAACATCATTTGGCAGTTGTGTTTTTCTGTGAAGTCAATCAAAATACGTAGTGCAGTGAATTGGCTTCTGTCGCGACATGTCTCCCAACGGAAGCCAAACAAATGCACTGGGCAAGGATCTGATTGGTTCACACAACTTCATTGCTGGACAGCACAGAAAAAACCAACTGACAACTCCAAGAACTGCTGCTGACAACAACCAAGTCACATGTTACCTGAACCAACTTTAATGCCTGATAACCAATTACTGGTACCTTTTTATTAAATTGCATTTTTCCATCAAATAGAAATACCGTCGGTTGCAGCTACCCGTCTACACTCACGTCAAAAACATGTTCTGTCGGCACGCGAAACTTCAAAGTTTTGACAGTGAAACTTGGATGTTTTGACGGCCAAACTTGAACGTTTTTAACACAATATTCGGGTCCGCACTTTTCGTTTCAATAACAAACATTGAAAAAAGCTAATAATATTCTGGTAACTTCACAGTTTTTCTGGTCAAAAAGAAATAAATCAACTGAAAGTTTTACCTTTTTCCACTCACGAGCGTCACCAAAGCTTCACGCTTGGGCGGGCAAACTTTGAAGTTCAACTGTCAAAACTTTGAAGTTTCACGTGCCGACAGAACATGTTTTTGTCGAGCGTGTAGACGGGTAGATGCAACCGACGGTATGTAACGCCCAAAAGCAAAACTCTTCAGATGTTTTTAAGATGGCTGATGTTACATATGTATTAGAAATCAGGGTCAGAGATTTTTCTCTTTCTCCGCTTACTAGGGCTAACGCTCATAAGCACACATGGGATATTTCATAGGCGCACTTCAGCTTTCACACAAGGTTAATTCCTTATCTCCACTCTGTTGAACTTAGTGATATGTGGCCACAGGCTTGCCTGAACATCAGAATTATTATATGTTCCCATCATCAACATTAGCCAATCAGGACAGCTCAAAAACAGTGGTAGGATCAATTTGAAAACAAAAGAAAATGGGGCACAAAGGCTTCCGGTTGATGACAGGGTCTCAATTTCAGGGATGATACATTACATCCATCCCACCTGAACCTTGTTATATATTGAGCCTACTATAGCGCTGTTCACACTGACGTCACCCAATGAGATTAATGTGCCAACCAGAGATCGATTGGTTCACAGAACAAAGGGCCCTATGCTAATCTACGGTTGGCACATTAGCATTATAATGACAATGTTGATAAACAGTGAATAGCGCTATAGCTGGCTCTCCAGTGTTTTTTTTTATATTTGATTTTGTTGGCGCGGGAATCCTGCACAACAAAAAAAACAAATATCTGAAAATTCAATTAAGTCAAATTAAGTTTTTGAAAATGCGCGCAAAGCTTGCCATTTTTAAAGGTTGCCCCCACAAAGAAGCCTGGCGGTCAGTCACTATTTTTGAAAGAACTGACACCTTAGGTTGGCATGACTTCAACATTACAAGCATAGAATAGAGTGAGGAAAGTGAGAACGATACAGACAGTGATGTAGGCTATAAGGAGCAGTGACAGTGATACAAAGGAAACCAGGAAAGGGAAGATTCTGATGGCGAAGACATTGAGAATGATGCTCGTGCGAAGATGATGTCAGTAGCCTACTGTACGTGATCAGTTCTGGAAAGGACGTGCACAGCTTGGAAAGCCCGTTCTCTCTACCAATATATCCAAAGATCGCATGTTGCAATTTACAATGCCTTGGTCACGTCTGTGTTGGATCACGCATGTCCTCTGTGCAGTAACAGCCTTTTGAAATCTGTCCAGGAAAGCACAATGCTCAAAATTCATCTGTTTTGTAGATGTTTATTTTGCCGAACAGAAAGGAGACTTAGTCTTGCCTGAGTGGCGGTTCAAACTACATTATTATAACTTTGGCGAACATTGTGGCGTACTATCGGGCCTGTAATGAACATGCTGGCGGGCTCTAATATATTAGAGACATTAGAGCCCTCGCGAGTCAATTGGCGCTATGATGGTGACATTTTCCCATGCTTTTTGTACTCAGTGCTCTCCAAAGTTATAATAATAGTAATGTAGTTGATGTTCTTGGGGGTAAATATGTTTTGGGCCCTTCTCAGTGCTCATTTTTCCCTCGCTGTGCTCAAAACATATTATGCCCGCTAACATCAACTTGTTATAACAGGTCGAAGCGGTAAAATTATTGAAGGAAGCAATGACTTCATACTTTAAAAAAAGAAAGAGGGGAGGGCCACATTTTTTAAAGGTACTTTTAGGGGAGGGTCAAATTTTTTTGGGAGCTCTTGAACAAAAACACTGCCCTCCCCCTGGTAAATAATGACAGTTCCCTTATTATTAAATGACTGCTTTATATTATATTTGCAGGCCAAAGGTTGCAAGCTGTTAGACATCTTATATCAGAGTTGCATCTGTGGTATCCCTGATGTAAAAGATGCTTTAGAAAGGTAACACTGTTTGTTTCAAAACAGACTTGGAATTTATAAATAAGCAACATTCTTGATAAATTAATGGAAAATTAATGTTATCGGAGGTAAGTGTGCTTGGTCTTTATGCCTTTTCCCATCTATGCCACTTTGAGTCTATACCCTAAAAGATATTTCAAACCTATTTTGATGGCCATAAGATATAACACAACACCACCAGTATATATACACACCCATCTGTCAGATATTTTTTCACTTGACTCTGAAGACGACTTTGCTCAGGTTGTCAAAACGTAAGTCACCACCAACATTCCTTCTCAGGACTACTCTCACCCGGACGATCATTATTTTGCTTCCAACTAGATATGACTAGCATAAGCTAGGAAGTTGCTTTTTTGTCAACAGTTGCTAAACATGCCAACAAAGTTGCTAAAAGATGTTAAAAGTTGCCAACAAAGTTGCTAAAAAGTTGCCAAAGTGTTGCAAAAAGTTGCCAAAAAGTTAAAAAAAAAAATTGTGAATAAGCCTACTGTCTGATGCTTGTGCAGGATCCTGTTTGTGTGCCATGGTGTCCTGTATCAGCAGTTAAGTGCTTGGCTTCTCCATGGGCTCCTGATTGATAACCATGAAGAGTTCCTTATCACAGAAATCAGTGGGAAGGATACAGAGGGTGACAAGAAGCCAGAGAGTGCTACCGAGAGTGTATCTGACCTTGGCATTCCTGGGGTCACTAGGAAACAGCTAGCAGAGATTATGGTAAGAGATTGATAAGTATTTTGTAAGTACTAAGTAGAGTATTGACTTCTCCAATCATACAAGAGATTGTTTTCATTTCAGACAGTTGTTTCAGGTTACACCTTGCTGCTCGTTTTGATACACCTATTTCAGAAATGTTTGTATCCTCACAACTGTATGGTGCCGTAGCCTGCAGTGCATCATTGGAGAAACAAAAAAGAACAAACTTCTAGTGTTACCCAGTTGCAAAATTTATTGTGAGCGATGTATTGTAGATTCATTTGGCATAAGCAGGGTGATAAGTTTTGTTGTTATATAGCGAGTGCTCACTCCAACCGAGCGCGCGCTCTTATTGGTTAAATCAAGGTCACGTGGTGAAGTACAAATCAAATATTACCTGATCAGTCAATATTTCGAAAAAATTTTGACTGGTCGGGGAATATTGCTTTGGCGCGTCGCGTTTGAGAGCGGGAAAAAAGAGAAAGTTTATTGTAAACACGCGAGTCTTTTTAAAAACCTTTGCTAATTTTGATAAGTTTTTGCTAATGCAAGAAAATTGTGTTGTTTATGAGTGTTATCCCTTTACATGATGCAGTCGCGCGCAAACTTTGTAACTTCACTTTTTATTCTTGAAATACATTTGTTTTGACTTAATAATTGCAGTATTATTTTCTGCTATATAACAAAACACTTAATGATTACTCCCTCGGGAAACACCAGTTTTGCTTCCCTCGAATCTCGATGTTTCCCTCGACTTCGTCTCGGGAAACATCGAGATTCTCGGGAAACAAAACTGATGTTTCCCTCGGGAACAGTCATTACGTGTATACTATTTTGTCCTTAAAACAAATGTCTGTGATTTTGTTTTTCGTGATTTTGTACCAACTTGCTCCCATGACTCATTGCGGACTACTTTTCTGAAATGATTATATGCATAAGAATATTTTCAAGTCGTAGTGTTGCTGTCTCGCCTGCGGCTGATGATTTTACAACGTTCTCGTGCCTCTCTCAACATCACGTGTGCTCTATTTTGCCGAGAAAGTCGTAGAACGTTGTGCTCTTATAATCTATTTTTGTGTCAACAAAAAATAAATCACTTACTGGAAATCATAAAATTAGCAACCTAGCGACGTTGCGGCCATAAACCATGGCCTTCGTCAGGCTAATAATGGTGAGTCACGTGACAGGCGGCGAGGTAAGCGCCTGAGGGCCCGGTCCCAGGAGCTGGATAACTTGTACCGGAGCCCCCCTTTCGGTTCAGGGAGGGGGTCTATACCCTCAAATGGCCTCATTGATCCCCCTCCATACCCAGTCCTCCTCTTTATCTGGCCTGGGTCCCGTATGTTTCAGGGATATCAGAGAGAATTAAGATCACTCTCAAGTCATACGGTATTGCCACCGTGTTCAAGCCCACCGACACGCTGCGGAGTAAACTGGTTCGGGTGAAAGATAAAATGCCCAGAGAGAAACTCTCCAACATCGTCTAAGGTATACCTTGTGAAGCTGTAGGTTGCACTGAGAACTACGTAGGGGAAACAAAAACAAGCCCTCCAAACCCGAACGCAACAACCTCGGCACTTGGGTAGCAACCCAGCCCAGACTTCCGCGGTGTTTTTGCAAAGCCGGAGACGGACCATAAGTTTAGTAACAAGGATGTTGTGATCTTAGATAAAGATTCCCCCCCCCCCCCTTGAACCGAAAGGGGGGCTCCGGTACAAGTTGTCCAGCTCCTGGGACCGGGCCCTCAGGCGCTTAACTCGTCGCCTGTCACGTGACTCTGTTGAGTCACGTGACCATTATTAGCCTGACGAAGGCCATGGTTTATGGCCGCAACGTCGCTACGTTGCTAATTTTATGATTTCCAGTAAGTGATTTATTTTTTTGTTGACATTCTGTTTCTACTGGATATATAATTGTTTCTTTCATGAATCTATTTTTGTGTTCCAGGAAGGAGAAGACAAAGAACAAATTCCAGTTCAAAGACAGTTCCGTATTAACGCAGAGATGTTGCCGTCTTACATACCATCGAGAGTTGCCGATAAGGTGGGCGAGAAAAAGTAACGTTATCTAAGAAGTTGAGTCGTTGAAGTCGTAAACCGCTGTGTCACTAAGCTGACCCATTCGCTGACCCATATCATACGATTCAAGTATATTCAAAGCGTTCAGTCGGTAGATTCTGCCAAAAATAGCACTCAAAAAGGCGATAATCGCCCTCGTCGCTGCGTGACTTGCGTGATATCGCTTTTTTCGTGCATTTTTTTTGCCGGAAAAACGTAGAGCCCATAGGCAGGAGAATTGAGGTGACAAACCAATAGAGAGACCCTCTGCGCCTAGTCTGTCACAGTAGTTGTTGTTGTTTGTTGCTGTTATTATTGTTGCTTATATAAGGGCGTTTGGTCTTCTGTCCCACAGATCCTATTTGTAGGGGACTCCGTTAAGATGTTTGAAGAAGCAAAAACAGGGAAAAGTGTAGGAGTAACAGGTAAATTAATTTTCTCCAGGACACCCAATTTATATCTATTTGTTTGTTTGTTTGTTTATTTGAAATACAAAGTGGCCCAGACCATTGTGCTTGTGCCCATCACACAGACCTTGGCTTTTGTGCTGCACGAGGGTGGGGTAGGGTAGAGGGGGTCTGGGACTGTCCCACGTTGCGGTAGCGCATTACCTAGGAGAGTCCTGCTCCCATGTTTTCATAGTGTAACAGCGCATTGGAAAGTAAACTTTACACAAGACTATGGAGTTGACATGTGGTTTATTTTTAATAGTGATCGTTAGATTGCTGTTTTCCCGCCCTTTTGGTACGCGTTCGCCCACCACAGGAAGCCCACAAGCGTGCAGCAAACTTTACACAAGACTATGGAGATTACATGGGTTACATTTAAAACCGATCGTTAGGTTGCTGTTTTCCGGCTTTTTGACGTAATCTTCCATGTAGACCATGAAAGCCTTCTGCCAGACCTGTGCCATAGCAATTTGTTCGGGATTCCTGTGGTTCTGGAGGACAAATGTGGTGATAAGGGAAGTGGCGTTGTTGTATGTGTTGTCGGTGAAGCCTCCGAGGACCAACTTTGGATACATAGGATCCCCGTACTGGACTACTTACGCAGTGCAATACCACAGCCTACTTGAGACCACAGCCTCCCGAGCCGCAAAAGAGATTCCAAGGACTGGACTACTTACGTCGTGCAATACCACAGCCTACCCGAGACCACAGCCACCCGAGCCGCAAAAGAGATTCCAAGGACTGGACTACTTACGTTGTGCAGTATAGAAAGTGGTCGTGAAAGTCAGCCTTGAAGAAATCTGCTGGGTGCTGCTTATAACAGTCGTACCCCATACTGGTGATACACCTGTTTAATAAGGTCTTGTTATTCTGGAAGTACTGGAACATGCTCTGTATGATACATTTGCGTGACGAGGAAGGCGTGTGACACACGTCTTGAAGTGTGATGTTCAGATCTGTTGTGAAAGGGACTGTCATGTTTGTAAGGTGGTGTTGTAGATCCAGCGCCTGTCAAATGATAACGCACGTTACATAAAGTCTCTTATGTTAGTGGGCGAAACGTCACGCAATTTGTCACGCACGGACGAGCTAGTTCAGCGTGACAAAGGCTCCTATATTGGCACAAGTATCCGTCGTACGACTTCCATATAAGGATGTCCAAATACGATGCTCACAAGTCCACATAGGAGGCTCTCATGTCCAAATACGAGCTTCATTTGTAATGTTTACAACATGAGCAGCCGTGTTGTATCAGATTTACAACACGAGCGCGTAGCGCGAGTGATGTAGATCTGATACAACACGGATGCGAATGTTGTAAACTACTTAAAAAATTCATCGCTTCTAGTGTCCGCTGTTTTAAAAATCTTGTACATTTGGCAGAGAAACTTCAAGATAAGTTTCATGAAGTTGCTATGCAAATAAGTTACAACCACTAGTGGTTGTATCAGAATTATAATACGCTACGGTCCCGCGAATCTTATTGTGTTGTTCTTATTAATTATTCATGAATTTTTTAAGCAGTTATACATATTAGTCCGGCGGATTAGCGTAAAAATTGCGCACTTTTGGCTAAAGACACCAAACTTTGCATGTCAATAGTTTTTAGTAGTTTATTGAAGATAAGATATGGAGGCACGCTAAATTTTATTCGTAGCGAAAGCTAGAACAGTTTTAATGTGAACCATTGTTTTGCCATTGGCAGCCATCTTTGAATCCTTTGTTATTCATGAGCTCTGCGGCACTTAGTGAAATCTTCTATCGTCCGTGTTTATAGAGTATGGCACAGTACTAGGAAGAAAATATCATGTGAATATCATGAGACAAGCTTCTTTTTACACATTCGACGCATGAAGTACCAATTATCTTGATATTTTTTAGAATTTGTTGGTCATTCTTGAAACATTTCATCAAATCTCAGTCAGGCTATTGTTTTACAATATAAATTATAAGCATTCCCAATTAACTGGTCGTGACATTTAATAATCACCAAAAACTCTAAGGAGACGTTCAACCGAAGTCAGTCAAACCAATCCATAGTTCAGAATTAGCAAATGTTGAGCTGCTATGGCTGTGCAGTCTAGAGAACAACTTGAAAGTTCGCAAAGCTAAGTAATAAACCTCATTTGAATAACAAAGCATTCAAAATGGCTGCTATTGAGCAAAACAATTGTTCACCCTAAAACCTCTCTAGCTTTCGCTACGAAAGAATTCTAGCGTGCCTCCATATCTACGATTTAAAAATACATTGAAAACTATCACCTGGCAAAAAATTGGAGCTTTAGCCTAAAATGCGCAATTTCCTCGAAAATTTGCTCTAATCCGCCGGACTATATTGCCTCGTTCTATTGTAAGTTTATAATCTAAGTGACATGCGCGAGTGAACCCACATGGATTGGAGCGATATGATTGCTGGTATACTCCTGGACACTCTGAAGGGGATAAGGGTTGGGGCGTGGTCCATATTAATTGGAACACATGTTCAATAACAGAACGTGTATAAATGCAATGAATGATAGACCCCTCCCTTCTGAAATTTTCCGGGTTCCTCGACTCCCCGCCGTTGCGGTAAGAAAATCCAACCAGTCAATCGGATTCTAGACTCATTTGAGATAAATCGAAACCCACCATGACATGTTAGTGGGCAGAAAGTAGACCAACCTTGTTCAATAACTGGAGACGGAAAACTGGTCCAAACGGCACAAACTTTTCATCAGGATATCGATAGTAGCCGGTGTAGTTGAAGGAGGGGTTGGCTTTGGTGATAAGTTGGCATCTACAGTTAGTGGCATTTTTGTCAACAATGGGATGGATAAAGCTTTCAGTACACGCCTTTGTTGGTTGGTTCATCCAGGTCATGCCAGCGGGCACGATCTCAGGGAAGGAAATTTCAAATGGTGTTTGCCCATTGGAAGGGCTACCCATGTATTCTAGCATTTTCTGTGGCGAACAAGTCTCGGCGGGTCGGCCACATAGCCAGCTCAAGATTTTGAACTCGTAACCGGGGTAAATCAAATTCTTGCAGGAATCAAAGAGGCCTTTCTTGTAGGCTGGGGAGATGTAGTAATTAAGTTTAGTGATTATGTAGGGAATTTCAGGAGGGAAGCCAACAACACTTGTTGGGTCCAGGAAGAGCGATTGATCAGGACTGCATGTCATTTCACAGAACATATCCAGTATGTTCCTCCAGCAAGGTGGACAAGCGAGAGTATACCTATGTACCTCGGTATTATTCAGATAGGAGTTCAATGAGTTGAGTTGTTTGCTATCGCAACAGGTTTTGCTTGACTTTGCGGCAATGTTTGGGCAGAGATTTTCTAAGATCTGCCTTGCTTTAGTGTCATTCAGCTCTTTCGCGGGGCCATTGTAGAGGCAGTTCATCAGCGGCGGTTGCTGAGTGCACTCACCGTACCATACACAGTAGCCTTCCTTGTGAATCGGTGCGTAATCCTTTCCCTACAGCAGAGTGGAAACGGCATTTGCAATCTGTCTTCTGTGTAATTTATTAGCTTATCTCGCATAAACTCGCGGCGAGATAATAGTCCGGTCAAATTAGCCCGAAAAAACCCCGAACCTGGAAAAAATTGCAACATGGGAAATTTTTGGTACTTATTGTCAAAAACAATGTAGGAATAACATATCCAAATTTCGTAGAATGCGACCAGGGGAAGTTAGTTAAATTTTGGGTTTTACCGGCGACGTCAAGGGTGCCTTTTGTTTTCGGCGGCACTTAATAATAACTTTTTCGGTTGAAACAACTAATTTCTGAGCGATGAGTTACGACCATGATCAGTTTATTTCTTTAAGCTTATAACATTCGAACTTTAGTGTATCACCCGGCGGGAAATACAAGGATCATGGGATTTGTCAAAACTCAGGATTATTTAGTTATTACTTTGCAGAATTGGTTATAAACAAACACAAAATCACATCTATGCAATCACATGCAGTAGAAATAAATTGCTCGAAAGCTCGTTCAATATCACACCGAGTTACGGCTGTACAGTCTATAGCCCTCCCTTCCAATTGTTCGCCTTCATTGTCTAATTGCCACCGAAAACAACTTGCTTTCCTTCGTGCAGACGGAAAACCCCAAATTTAACTAACTTCTTCCGAACGGATTTTCACAAAATTTGGACACGTATTTCTCCCATATGTTCCTGAGAATTTGCTGTATAAAAATCCCATGTTGCAAATTTTCCAGGTTAAATGCTAAATTGACCGGACTATTGTCGATCACATTTCACGTCTGGACAATGGCTATGCTGTTATTTTTTCACCTATACGAGTTATGAGAACGAAATTTTCATTCGGAAATTTTCATTTGTGATTTTGGACCTTTTCGCGGCTGATCCGCCAATGCTTTACGGGGAATGCTCTTGATGTATAGGGGTGAACCATTTGATCTTTAGGGGGGGGGGGGATTTTGTCGGTGAAAAATTTTCTTTTGATTCACCTCGATGGTGTGTGATATTTATTTCGTAAAATTACAGATAATTATATAACGAATTTGCTCTGCAGGATTTTTTTTCTTCCAAACCCCCTCCAACCCCCAAATGCGGTTTATTGCTTAAGTACAAAATAACTGAAATTTGTGAGACACACATAGGGACACAAAACAATATCAAGTAATTGCTTTTCTAAAACATCAGCCGAAAAATGTATTTTGAGAGGTCGGTGCCTGGTACAGTACGGGAGTGACGTGGGACTTGTAAATTTAGTCACGCAAGTTGCTCTTCAATTTGTATTATAAAATGAACTTTTTTTTACATTAATGTAAAGAAATTCGCGATTTTGTGCAAAGTAGCTGCTTTCAGTCAGTTCTGGTAACGAGGCAAGACCTCAGCGAACTCACCTGATCGGTAAAGTTGTACAACAACACAAATTAATCAAAGCCTGCTGCTTTTAAAAAATCGTGCTCCATACTTGCTTTTATCGCCTTTTATCTCTTAGTTTTTTAAACATTTATTGAGTTTTAATAGACTACTGCAATACTATAGACAGACAGAATCCCTAACATTGACCTAAAGTCTTTAGCTATTAAAACTGGAAACTAATCAAAACCTAAGCGAACTCACCTCGCTCAAGTTGCACAACAACAGAAGGAGGAAAATAAACCCTGCCGCTTGCATTGTTCTCCCCAAGAAACCTCCTAATCCAATTGCGAGGGAACGACCACCTTTTTCATCTAGATATCTTGAGCATTGTTTTTGAAATTTCGATTCAAAATCCACTCCATCCATTTGACTACAAGATCCAAACAGCTAAACAGGAAGAGAGTGGATAGACGATAGTGTGCCGAGACGCCTCGGCTGGCAATGAGGAAGAGCGCTCTGATTGGTCAGTTTTTGTAACGGCTAAGAGTAGAGTGTGAAAGTTGATATGGGAGGTCAATTCTACCCTGCCAGCAGAGCTTTCTTTCTGTCAGTCTTTTAACATTTAAACGAAGTTCTTAGTCGTGTGTCATACATTCGCGTAGTTGTTTTGTCGAGATAACAAATAAAACAACGCGCGACAGCTAAACCACGAAGGCTAGCAACAAAACGAGAGAGCGAAATGTCAGGGAAAAGCCTCCGCTAGCAGGATAGGTCAATATAAAATTTCATGAATCATTTATCGGGCAAAAACAAATGGGGAAGCGATTGAAAATGAGCAACAATTTAGTATTTTTTTATTTTGTTTGCCGTTAATTCTTTGTTTTGCTTTGTTTTGCGCTGCGAGACGTGAATGCTCGCACATGACTAGCCACGCTAAACGGAGCCTCTGACTGCTCAACCGGCGTAGCATTTGCTGTTCTCTGAAAACAAACAGATTTAACGTAAATCCGACCTATAGAGTCGACAGCATTAATAGGGAATGAAGAAAAAGAACTATCTGAACCTAACAAAACTCCTTCGCTTAACTCATGTACTCTCTCTCAGGCTAAATATTTTCGTCCTACATATCGTCCCTACGTTTCTCTTATAGAGTCCATTATCTACGAAAAAGAAGAGACGTTTCTTCGCTCCCTCTACCAGCTGAGACAGCAGCCTCGCTTCAGCATCGCCGGGTTTGAGAGCGAAATCGACAAAATACGACTTTATGTTGCCGAGGTAAGAGAACAAAGTCAGTCAGTTTTATTGCCAATCAACAGCTGAGGCCATGGAGCCGTGTGCGCATGAGCCGCAGGGAGAAACAATTTCGATGTCCGCCATTCTCGAACCCAGAGCTCGCCGGCTCGTAACCTCGCGGGGAGGCTCTGGTGACAGCCACTGACGCATGCGCGAGATTTAATACAGAGCCGTTTAGAGAAAGACCTTTCAGCGCATGCTCCAATGTTCAAAATCAACCAATCAGCGGCGGCCCTCAAATGGATGTCCCCAGAGCCTCCCCTGCGAGCAGACGAGCGGGGAGCTCTGGGTACGAGAATGGATGTCCGCGTAACCACTATTCTCACTGGTCTCATTAGTGCGAATATAAGGCGCTGTAGCTCATTAGCATGTTCACCATAGTTATCTCTTCTTGCACAGGTAGGACGCTTCTCCCGGGGGGGACTCCCCATATTTTCAGACGGGGGTGCTCGTCCTATCCTTAGGGTATAAAATTGACGTGCTATCCCTTAGGGGAGTCTCAGACCAATCCTTGAAAAGAGATATATTGGTACTGACACCAGAACCGATATTTACAAAGGAAACTTGGTTGAAAACTCTAAAAGACCTAAAATTCGCTTTTATTTGTTTTGACCTGCCAAATTTTTTATCTTTTAGGGGTAAATTCGGCGGTCGCCACGCCAAATTTGCTTTCTTTTAGCGGTAAATTTGCTGTTTGCCACACCCATTTTGCTATCCCTTAGGGTCAAAATCAATTTTCCCGACGAGCACCCCAGTCTAAAATATTGGGAGTCCCCCCACGGGGGGCGCTTCTACCGTCCTTCTACTCCCATTGGCTCTATGTTTTCATCGCGTTGTGCTCCATAAATAAATATTATAGGTAATACATCTATTTAAGCATTATAGCTCAACGTTCTATGACGTTATTGACGCAATAGAGCACGCGTGATGTTTGGAGAGACACGAGAACGTAACAACATCAAAAGTGCTCTATTTGCCGATAAAGTCATAGAAAGTTTTCATGCTTTGATGAGATAGCGGGGGAGAACTATTACTTTATCGGTGTAATAGAGCATAGATTTGGACCAATCAGAGCGCGCGTTGCATCGTAGCTATATTATAAAAGTAAATAAATCACATAATCATACATAGTTACAGGTTTTGTCCTTTATTTGCTCTACAGCATTTGTGGAAACTTGTCGTCGAGGAAGGAGATTTACTTCGACATCTTAAGGTAACCCTCTCACTGATATGATCTAACCAGCAATTCTCCCTTGTAGATGTAATGCGCTTCCAAAGAGAATTTAGTGTTTCATACTGACTCATCGTCCTTGAGTTAGTTATTCCCTCGATTGTTATTCAACCAACCAGCCAGTTGAAAAATGATGTGTACTACGAATTGTTGAAAAAACATCCCGAGTTCCCAGCAGGAATCGAACCCGAATGTTTGAAGAAATTAATCAGCACTGAATGTCAATAGCAAATAGCAGGTTATACATTCAGCTGTAAGAGCGCAGTTAAATGTTCATTTTAGAGAGAAAATGTGGGCTAATAAGCCTTTTATCCACTCATTTAAAAAAACCTGCGTAGAGCCAACAAAACTTTATGAAAACGTCGATACATTTTTTGGGAATAGCAATTCTTTTATCTCGACCATTTTAACCTTTTTTTAAGAGCAAAGAAGCTTTTTCAAAAGCCTTGAATTTCTCGGGTGGCAAGAGGCGCATTAGCCCACATGTTTTCTGTAAATAGACCTTTTTCCAAAATGGCCGCCGCAAATTCACATGTCTTAAAATTAAACTGACTGAAAATCAGACACTGGCACTAGAAAGAGCATAATCACATTAGTAATCCTTCAGATTTTCGTTATGCCAAATGCCATGTCGGCTGAGAAAGCAGAGTCTGAAAATTGAAATTTTTACAGAGATTTGTATGACTGGGGGTATGACGCATACCCCCAGTCATACAAACATCTGTAAATTTTCAAATTTTCAACTTTCGTTTTCTCGGAAGATATTGTATATAATGCAGCGAAATTTTGTAGTTTTACTAAAGTGATGATGTGTGTTCTAGTGCCGGTGTTCATTTTTAACAAAAATCGATTTTAATTTTCGGCGGCCATTTTGGAAAAAGGTCTATTGAACTTCCCGCAATGCGCTCATAATTCAAAAGACGAACGTCAAACTTTCTAATTACTACTGGAATCACTAAGTAAGGTTCAGTCTCTAGGCGCTATTGAAATTCAGAACATTTCGTTGTGTAGCTCCGTTGCGCTTGCTGATTTTCACGATTGCTTTAAATATGTAAACGTCGTCATAATATCCGCCTATAATTCACAATCCCCTCATAACATTCTGATACCACTAGTACCAGAATCCTTTTCGTAGTTCCTTTTGTTTGCCTCATTAATAACACCATTATCTTGCCGCTCCCAAGGGAGCTCAAACGTTTGAATAACAAAACGAATTCTTGTAGTAGTGGTATCAAGATTAGTGAATTAGTGGACTGACATTATTGCAATCCACCAAAAGAGTTGCACCCGTTAAGGGCAGTTTCTTTGCCAATTCAAGAAAATTTCAGGCATAGCAAAAAATCGCCAATCACATACGGTAATAACCGATACGGTAATTGCGATTGCTTTGCGTTCTCATTGGCTACTCATTTTTCTCAACCAATCAAATTCTGCAGTAAATGCAATTGTGTAATTACTTAGTAATTGGTTCGGCTTGTTATTGGCTGAGAAAATGCCATTTAGGAGCAAGTCCTGATTTCTCTTTCATGATTCTTATTGGCTAGCGATTGCTCAATTACAATGGGGAGTTTGCAGGTGTTGCGTGACATTTTAATCTTGATCCTAATAAAATAAAAATACCATATTTGAAAAGAGCTTGCCGAAACTAGAAAAAGCCGAAAATTTGAGTTGATTTGGGTAAATATTAGCAAAGTTATTGGCGCACGAAGTAGGCTGTTTCTCTATACGTTTAATGTTGTGGTGGGCAACTGTGCCCACCACAACATTAAACCTATAGGAAAACAACCAACTTCCGACGCTCATAACTTCTGTGCTATTTATCGAAACCACCTCAAATTTTAGGATTTCACATATTTCAGTGAGCTCTTTTCAAATATGGTATTTTTAGTGAGATCAAAATTGAAAATGTCACGCAACACCTGCAAACTTCCCATTGTTTTTACGATGATGGTCATGTGAAATCCGCTCTATTCCTTGTAGATTGTTAAGGATTTCTTCCTCCTCGGCCGTGGAGAATTGTTCTCGGCGTTCATCAACAAGGCGCAGAATCTCTTGAAAGTTCCTCCCTCAGGAAATACCACACACGGTAAGCTGGAAAAGTCCTCACTGGCCTGGGATTCAGCCCTTTTTATCATACCTCATTTTGCGAAAAAAGACGTCTGAATACGCCTTATGCACGGTACCCCCATGTTACAGCTAAAACCGTTGCAAATAATGTTTGTATTTTGACTTTGTTGTTCCGCCAATCAAGCTATCTGAGTCAATGAAACTCTTGCCCTGTTTCGCCTAGTGCAGTCAGCTGGCTTCCCTCTGAACTAAAACCAGACAACGTCGCAACGGAAAGCCAGGCGACTGCACTAGGCGAAACAGGGCAAGAATCTGATTGGCTCATAAGATTTGACTTGCGGAACAGCAAAGCCAATTTTGAGAACGCGGGTCGCAATGCAACGATTTAGCTGTAAACTTGCAAACGAACCCCTCGGTTTTCTAAAACAAGACACAAATTTATTCACGCGTAGAGCCCTTGTTAGCCGCTCTATGCTACTTTTATTAAATATTAGAAGACGAATTACGTGTCGAAATCTCGAAATAACTGAACACAAGCAAAGTTTTATACTTAATTTACCCTATTCAATAGAGAATGGCCGTTTTCACACTAGAAGACGAACAAATCGTCTGGACGGACAAATCGTCTGACGATTTGTTCGTCTTTGTACGTCAAGTGTGAATTCAGGTCGGACTTTAGTCAGTTGTCTATGAAAAATCGTCTTCTTAGACGGCCAAACAGACGAACAAATTTAGACGATTTGTTCGTCTGAAAAAAATTGTTCGTCCCGTTTTCACATCAGACGATTTGTTCGACTACAGACGATTTGTCCGTCCAGTGTGAAAACGTGTCGTCTCTAGTGTTAAAACGGCCAATATTGCTCTACGTTCCCCAAATCAGCCGATACAAATTGATTGACTTATAATAGAAAACGTTTCATGTTTTTTTAATTGGAACGGCGTGACTCTGTCTGACTCTGGGACGACGTTTGCCGTAGGCCCAACTGTTTTGGAACTGAATAGATTGTATTTATTTTCAGATGCCAATGCCGCATTTCAGCAAGTGCTACATAAGGTTAGTACACTTTTGTCCTGGGGGGTTTAGGGGTGGACCATTAGAAATTGGGGGAGGACGGGGGTGTGGCCATTCCCACAAAAAAATTTGAGAAAGGCCAATCGTTCCAAAAAAAAAAACTGTTGCAGAGATCCAAGGTAGTAAAAAAACATCATACAAATACCAGAAAAAAATATTGCGCAACCTGATCCCCGAAAAAAAAAACATATGCGCAAAAAAATGCTCCCCCTCCCTTAAAAGACAAAATTCCTCAGTGGGTTAGCGCAAATAATTCCATGTTGGTCATGAAAAAAAACCCATTAGAATTCCAATGGGAGATTGTTCAAATGATAAAAAATCAGGGTGCGTATCTTTGACTGGGATCCTCAGGAGGGGCTGCGGATTTTTTTGTGCGACTGCTCATTGTGGCCTTGAAGACCCCCCCCCCCCCCCCCCCCCCCCCCCTCCCCCTCCCCGCTGATGTCGTCCGGTCCCGTATCGCATGCTACAGTCCATTTCATTTTCTATTTTTTTTTTTTTCATTTTCATTCTTTATTTTTTCAGTTTCTGCCGGAGGATGACGACTCGGGATCGTATTTTACACTCATAGTCGATATGTCTAGTTACCAGGCCAAGCGACAAGCATCACCAGGTACGTGTGAACCCGACTTTGCCATTTAATATGGCTACAAGGAGACTTTCTTAAAGGCCGGTTTACACTTGCGATTTTTGTTGCATTTGTCGCGGCGATTTTTCTCGCGCGAGTTGCAATTCCAACTCTCTTGTGAAAACGAGATGCAAATCCAGTGCGATTTCTATGCTCTCTTTTCTTCAAATTGCATCAAGTTGCAAAGAGTTTCGAACATGTTTGAAGTCTCCGCGACATCACGCGACAAAAATTGCGGCAGATCGCGCCGAGTTGCACATAGCTTACATTAGTGATTTTAAGTTGACGCGTACGTTGGAGAAAAAATCGCCGCGACTCGCGCGACAAAAATTGCAGCAAAATTGCTAGTGTAAACGGGCCTTTAGCCAGTTCTCCTCTTTGTCGAGAATCTTGACATTAGCCAAATCGAAAGTGTGGCCCGTGCTGCGAATGTGACTACACCGCAGAATTCTGTGCTTCGTTCGAGCTAGGCCTTCTGTGTTGGTACATCCTCATGCGGTTCGTGTTGTCACACGCGTGGGACCGCGCATTGCGGGACATGCCGGGTCAATTAACATGTGACATGTGTCACGTGTGTGTCACGTGTGTGTCACGTGTGTGTCACGTGTGTGTCACGTGTGTGTCACGTGTGTGTCACATGCTGAATCGGCAGTTACCTGATGAAGGCCATGCGATATGGCCGAAACGTCATACTGACAATTTCATTTCCAGTAAGTGTTTTGACATTTCTATACAACTGGATGACTGAGAATAGTCATAGTCATACAAATTTAACAATTCATTAATAAATGAAAACATTCTCAAACTCATTAATAATTCATCAAGCATAAACAAAGGAAATCAAAAGTGTGAAGGGGGTCGCAAAACGCGGTCTTAATTTGCATAGTATTTTGAGATTTTATTCCTTCTTTTTCTCGGCATCTCGAAAATCTATTCAAATTATAACCGTGTATCCAAACCTCCTTTACAGCTTATGATTTCCTTTGTTGAAGCTTGATGAATTATTATTAATGAGCCTGTGTCAGCCGCCATTTTGACAGCATAGCAACATACCAAGTTTGAAAAAGCATCCATTTCCATCGGCTGATTTAGGAAAAGTAGTGCGATATTTTCGGTTCAGTTTGGTAAATGAAGGAGAAGGCTTTGTTTTTAGATGGTTATTTCAAAATTTCCACACGTAGTTTGTCTTCTAATACCGAACGAAAACAACAGCAAAGGAATGGCTGACATGATCTTTTTAATGAGCCCGTGTCAGCCACTCCTTTGTTATTGTTTTCGCTAGATATTGAAAGACGCATAACGTGTAGGAATCTCTTAATAAACATCTAGAAACAATGTTTCAGATTTGATTAACCAAACTCAATCGAGAACATTGCTCTATATTCTCTGAATCAGCGATGCTTTCTCCGACTTCGTGTGTTGCTGTGCTGTAAAAATGGCGGATGACACAGGCTCTTTAATGGATTTGATAACCTCCGGGGTAATGTATTCTTGACCTGACACAAACTTTAAATGTGTTTGTTTATTATCTGACAGATCAGGCTGTTGTGAATGGATGGGATTGTCTCAAGGTGGAATACAACGTGCAGTGGCCGCTTCACATTTTGTTCCAACAAGTCATACTTGACAAGTAAGACCTCCATGCTACTAGCCGAATTCACACTAGAGACGAGTTTCCCGTCGGAGATGAATAGGGAGATTTAGAAACAAGACGTCGTCTCGAGGACGCGGGCGTGTGCGCTCACGAATAACCGCGCGCGGAAGCTACGGACCAATAAGATTTAAGATTCGTCAACGCGCGTGCCACCCCACGACCACAGGAAAAGGACGTCGTCCCGAGGACGCGGGCGAGTGCGCAATGAATGGCCGCGCGCGGAAGCTACGGACCAATAAGATTTAAGATTCGTCAACGCGCGTGCAACCCCACGACCACAGGAAAAGGACGTCGTCCCGAGGACGCGGGCGAGTGCGCAATGAATGGCCGCGCGCGGAAGCTACGGACCAATAAGATTTAAGATTCGTCAACGCGCGTGCAACCCCACGACCACAGGAAAAGGACGTCGTCCCGAGGACGCGGGCGAGTGCGCCATGAATGGCCGCGCGCGGAAGCTACGGACCAATAAGATTTAAGATTCGTCAACGCGCGTGCAACCTCACGACCACGTCCTCTGAATCACGTCCTGTTTCTAAAACTCCCTAATGTTTCGTCTTGAACGTGGTCCCCTGCTCTTCACCTTTGAAGGTGAAAGTTTGGCAATTATAAGCCGACTAGTTACTGACTAGAATTCACAAAAGACATGACATTTTTCTGACGAGAAACTCGCCTCTAGTGTGAATTTGGCTACTGAGAACATATATTTCCTACGAGTTGCCGCGCGAAACCGACCATTGCAATGATCGCGCTAGTGTTGTGTCTCTGTGCACTGTAAGCAGAGACCTCTTTTCTCTGTGTGTAGCCTGCTCGCAGGCGAAGTCATGGCCGCCATCTTGGACGCGCGGGGAAGATGGCCTGAATCGAGTGTTCGCTTGGCTGATCGTCCTGAGGAAAAAAGACCCAGGGATCATCAGCTCCTGGAAAACCTGGAATTTCCTGGATTTTAACTGTACTCCTGAAAGTCCTTGAAACTCCTGGAATTTCAAACAAAGTCCTAGGAAACTCCTGGAAAAATGAAACGAATTTCATCATTCACAAAATCAAGAATGTAATCATTCTAAAAATCGTTTTCAAGCTTGAAACGTTATCGAAAATAGACTGACAAGGCTGAAAATTATCCTGGAAAAATTCCGAAATAGCTCCCTAAAACTGCTGGATTTTTTTCAGTTTCTGAGCGTACGAACACTGAAGAACTCTGCGGGGTCGCGAAGCTTGCTTTGGTACAACCACTGATCGACAATCCTGGACAGCGATTCCAGGACGCGTGATCGGTAACTTGATGACAGCCTGCCTTTTGAGTCTGCTGCGCACATGTTCCTGAACCCGCACAGTTGAAAAGGAGTGACAGTTGGGTAGATACTTCATGTGTGGTACACTATAGTGTCCTCCGTATCAATATCTCCTATGTCTTATAGAACGAGGATATACAAAAGGACACTATAGTGTACCATATATGAAGGATCAAGGCTCTGTAGATTCTTCATATATGGTACACTATAGTGTCCTCCGTGTCTTATAGAACGAGGATATACAGAAGGACACTATAGTTTACCATATATGAAGGATCTAGGCTCGGTAGATTCTTCATATATGGTACACTTTAGTGTCCTCCATATAAATATCTCCCATGTCTTATAGAACGAGGATATACAGAAGAACACTATAGTGTACCATATATGAAGGATCAAGGCTCTGTAGATTCTTCATATATGGTACACTATAGTGTCCTCCGTGTCTTATAGAGCGAGGATATACAGAAGGACACTATAGTGTACCATATATGAAGGATCAAGGCTCTGTGTAGATTCTTCATATATGGTACACTATAGTGTCCTCCGTGTCTTATAGAGCGAGGATATACAGAAGGGCACTATAGTGTACCATATATGAAGGATCAAGGCTCTGTAGATTCTTCATATATGGTACACTATAGTGTCCTCCGTGTCTTATAGAGCGAGGATATACAGAAGGACGCTATAGTGTACCATATATGAAGGATCTAGGGACAGCTGTCATGCGCGGCAGGCAAGTGATCGCGGTCGCTAAGTGGCGGCCACGCAGAGAAAAGTTATCTGCTAGCAGGGTAGAGTTATCTGCTAGCAGGGTAGAGTTATCTGCTAGCAGGGTAGAGTTATCTGCTAGCAGGGTAGAGTTATCTGCTAGCAGGTAGAGTTATCTGCTAGCAGGGTAGAGTTAGCCTGCGTGTACGTGTACGTGTACGATGCTAAGTAGATATTGTTGTTTCCAGATACAACGCAATGTTCCGTTATCTATCGAATATCAAGCGGACACAGCTTGACCTTCAGCGCGTTTGGGCCATCCATATGGGAACCAAACACCAGTCAAGCCACGTGTGTCAGTTGACACGTGTCTGGTTACTCAGGATGCACATGGCCTTCCTTGTGGACAACCTACAGTATTATCTGCAGGTAGGTGTAGTAGATAGTCTAGTGCATTCCTAGTGGACAACATACAGTATTATATACAGACAGGTCTAGAACCTACATTATTATATGGCTTGACAATTTCTTGTGATCTGATTGGCAGGCGCACGGGCTGTATATTGCGTATTGCGTATTTTGCGTATTGCCCATATTCTTCCGTATTTAGCCCCGTGTCCCGGATGAAGATTGTTTTGCGTTTTGCGCAATTCTTGTACGCTAGCTTTTTCGCTTAAAAGTTTTTGCTGCTTTTAAAAGTTACTGCAAAAATTGCAGGGAAATATAAAAAAGTAGCGCAAAATCTAAAAAACTCAATGACCAAAAGGCAAAATTGGTGTTCTTTCAACGTTTTTCTAGTTCATTCATTTGAGTACTCTAAAAATGTCGGCGCGCTTCGCGGAATAGCATCTAAAAATGTCGGCGCGCTTCGCGGAATAGCATCTAAAATGTCGGCGCGCTTCGCGAAATAGCATCTAATATATGAATTACAATATGGTTGTTGAGAACTCTTGTAATGGAACAATACGATCGCACTCTTTTTTAAGGAATGACTGCGAATGTCATTGCAATAACATGTATCTTGGCCAGGAGAAACAAACTCCCCCTCCCTTCAAAAAACGCCCTTCAGTAATAGGCTTCGGAGCAGTCTCAGTTCGAAATAAGAGCCCTTATTATTAGGTAAGCGTGTGTTCGACGTTACGAGAATAGAGATTCGTGACTTGCTAGAATCGGACAAGGAAACTGCGACTTTCATAATTCTGCAAACTCGCGTGTACGATTTCCAACCGCCAACTGGCCTTTTGATTTCCGTCGCATTCCGACAATTTAACATCGGCGCTGCACGAAAGTCTCTCGAGCTTCGAGCAGTTTTTCTCACAGAATTCTCTTTTTTGGCGCATTTCTTCAAGCCTCAGAGAGAAGATAGATGAACATTCCATTTGTTGTGTATTGTATGGTGTAGCGCGGTCCAAATCCTCGCGCTGTAAAGAAAATTCATGCGACAAAAACTCTCCGAAAAATTTTTTCGAGCAAGTAAAGAAAGTCCCCCCCCCCCCATCACTTTTCTAATGGTCCGTCCCTAATTGGACCATTTCCCCCTTATCTCGCCTTATCTCGCCTCATCTCACCTTATCTCGCCTTGTCTCGCCCTGTCTCGCCTTGTCTCGCCCTGTCTCTCGCCTCGCCCTGTCTCTCGCCCTGTCTCTCGCCTCGCCCTGTCTCTCGCCCTCTCTCTCGCCCTGTCTCGCCCTATCTCGCCTTATCTTGCATAAACTCGCGGCGAGATAAGGTCCCATAGTAGGCCTTAGTTGAGATGAGCTGGTAAAGTATGCCCTTGCTCTTACAGGTGGATGTGATGGAAGCCCAGTACACACAGCTTCTCGAGAAGATCAACAACACGCGGGATTTCGAGTCGATTCGCGTGGCGCATGACCATTTTATTACTACATTAATGGCGCAGTCATTCCTACTGATGAAGCCGGTAAGAGAGATTTATGCGACTGTGACGTCATTTTACCATATAAGGTCAAAATTGAGTGCAGATACGCAAAACCTTACTATTGGTCGTATTACACTGTCGCAAACCTGTTGCGAACCGGTTGAAGGCATTCAAATGCTACAGTGTAATGCGACTTTCAGTGGCTTTTGGCGTGTAATATGGCTGCGTAACTGCGCTCAACTTTGACCTTATATGGTGAAATGACGTCACATTCATACAATATAACACTTATCCTATGAATATTGCACATTCACTTATCAAAGACAACTATTTCATATGAAATACAGAGCAATATCCTATCAAAACTTTTGCCCTGATAAAGGCTTTAAAATAGGGCCGAAAATTTGGCAACAAGATTTATTGTCATTATTCACTATTTATTATCCAACTACGCCCTGTCTCTCGCCCTGTCTCTCGCCCTGTCTCTCGGCCAACTACACCGGCCACAGACAGGCTTGCCTGAACATCTACATTATATTCATTTCATTACCGCGACCATAACATCTAATATACCCCGACCTGCTCCCAGTCTGACCTGGATAGCTGGTAGAGCATCGGATGTACAATTCCGGAGGTCGTGGGTTCGAATCCCTCTCGGGGTCAGAGATTTTTTCTCTTTCTCCGCTTACTAGGGCTAACGCTCAGAAGCACACATGGGACCATTTCATTAGCACGTTAGCTTTCACACAAGGTTAATTCCCTATCTCCACTCTGTTGAACTTAGTGCTACGCGGCCACAGGCTTGCCTGAACATCTACACCAAAATGAGTACGAATATCGCAGGAGTAAGACTGGGGCGAGCCCAAATATCCCGCGATATTGCTCACTAAAATGTCTAATAAGTAAGTATATTTATTGCTTATCCTATAAATATTAATTGTTGACCAATCAAAGATAAGCATTTCCTATGAAATGGAGAGCATTATTCTATAAATATTACACATTGATCAATCAGAGATAAGCATTTTGCTATGGAATACATAGAGGATATTACACGGTGGCGCGAAGATATGGATTTTATTTTCGAGTGGCAAGAACAATATTTTACGAACGAGCGCAGCGAGTGAGTAAAATATTGTTTTTGACACGAGAAAATAAAATCCATATCTTCAAGCCACCGTGTAATGTTCTTTTTATTATATGGATAAGAATTGACATAGCGGCAAAACATAACAAATTGAACAACTCACTTGGTAAAGTCGAAAGTGTTTAGTTGTGAAATGCTCCCTCAATCTTTCTGGTTCCCAGTGTCGTTAAGAACTAATTTCCATTTTTGTGTTGCTGTAGCATTCTCTGCCATAGTTGAAATAAGGTTTTTCTCGTTAGAACTAGAACAAAACTTAGTTTTGTGGCTTAAAACTCGAGTGACCGAGCGAGATATCACTGCAGACGAAGGTGAGGAAAAACACTGCAAACGTGCACATCCGGGACATGCGGTACATAACTTTTTCATATTTTCACTAGTGAAGATATGGAAAATACGAGTGTTTTAGTTTCCGGTAAAACACTGGCATCCATGTAATAAAGAGCATTATCCTATAATATTACACATGGGCCAATCAGATACAAGCATTTCCTATGGAATACAGAGTATTATCTTATAAATTACACCAATCAGAGATAAGCATTTCCGTTAAAAAGCAGAGCGCTATCCAATACAAATTTTTTTGATGATACGCCACACTTTTTTCTGCTCAATTCTACAAAACCGAGCTGTTTTGAAATTTAGTGATGTCCAGTATCAAGGCCTTATATCCAGACAATAATTTGTTCTTGATCTCTTATCACAGAAGCGGGCGATATACGAATGGTCTTGAGATCTAACACATGATCGTAGCTGTGAATGGTGGATTGTCGTATCTTGATCTTAAGTAATAAAAGCCGAGAAACACCAAATCCTGAAATTCAATGACCAAGAAACCTTTCTTGAATGAGGTGTTTTAAGAGAATCCGCCAGCAGTTCGAGTAAGAGTGGACAAAAATCTTGTACCAAGATCATTTGCATTGGATTGCAAACCTCTTTGACTCTGTTTGCAATGTCTTGTGAAAAGAATCCGTTTTCTAATAACACCAAACACTGGAACGAAGTTCTTACAAAACACTGGGAAGTGGTGGTGGAAAGAAATCGACAACAATGTTTTTTCTTGTGTTTGCACTACTTTGTTCAGCTTTAAAAATTATTCTTCAAGGCTCTAATGGGAATTTGTTGTTGGTGTTACTACAGTTAATAAGTAACATCTATAGCTTCTCAAAATGCAAGCAGAACATTAGTATATTTAACATTACTCTGGTACAAGATTTTGTCCTCCAAAATGTGAAATCAAGTCGAAGGAAAAATAATTTCCCCACCGAATAGATCGGCCAGCTTGATACGCACGCTCGACCAGATTTATTATTACAACTCGCGCTTGCAGACAGGACCTCGGTCAGCTATAAACGCAGTATCGGTAAATGTTTGCACTCGGAGGGTCCCCACATCACTCCATGTTCTTTTCTTCGCTTCCTCCAGCACCAGTTCGACTTATAGTAAAGGGGAAGAATATTTTCGTGCATGCAGGTTCGAACAGTTCGTTCGGTCAGCTATCAAACAACGCGTACTGCATATTCGCACTCAGACAGTCCCAACCTTGCTTTCTCCGCTACCATTCGAATACTTGACCATAATGCGAGCAGGATTTCAGCAATAGAATTTTCTAATCGGTAAGTCAAAGGAAAATTAGTTCTCTGCCCGAACAATCGGCCAACTTGATACGCACACTCGAACAGATTCTCGAAGCCAAAGTTCTTTCCTGCTCAGAATAGTGCGTCAGCACTGTAAAATATCAACGCCAACATCTTTCTTGAGGTCTACTTGCCAGCAACTGCCATAAACAAGTACTTTCGAATCATACTTCAGGGCATTTTTCGCTTCACGTGTTCGTCGAGCGATCTCACGCCACTAAAACTTTTCTGCAAACCAAAACACCTTGTCTGCATTAAGCGTCATTTGACGCCATCACCTGGGGATTGTCTTTTTATATCCAAGAATGAAACACACAAAACCGAACGAAAAAAGGCGCCAAACTCTAAATATTCAAAAATCTATAGAATGTTGGCGGCGTATGCAATAGACGTTACTTTTTCGCAAACGCTTTCTTGGATGATTGAACTTTTTAGTGGAAAAGTATCATTTCTGCCTTGAGTGGCACTTTAAATTAAATGATTACTACAAAAATACTTCTGCCAAAAGCTTCTACAAATGCGTTTCTTGGAAATTACTGAAATGTTTTATCATACCATACTGGGGCTTAGGTCAAATGTTGGCTTCTTCAAGCCCCGTTGGGTGTATGATATTTTTTGTCGATATGTGCGAAATTTTGGCTATTCTGTAACTATCAATTATGCTTTATTTCTGGAGTTTCGCACGGCTTGCCTACGCTTCAAAGTGGCGGCGATAATGAAACGAATATTTATTCCGTGTCAAGAGCCTTGTTTGAAGCAGATTCAGACGTTTGTGTGAATTGCGTATTTCGTGTTTCAAGCTGCATTCCCGGGGACTCAGGTTGGGCGTGACGTCTTTTTTACATAAGGTGTTCCTCAAAGCTGCTCTGAAATCGCTCATGAATTTAAAGTAAATCAACGGGCTTAAAGAGGAGTTCAGTAGGACTAAATACATTAAGACGTAGTTGCGTATTGGCAAAGAGCACACAAAGTGGTCTTCGATTAATACCAGTATCATCCTTGTTACGTCTCCTTCAACGCTAAATATTACGAGACCTGGAAGTGAAAACATCATGAAGAGTATAAGGTTTGCGAGGATCATTTTTACTGCTGATTTCAAGTTTCTTATTCTGCTCTGCAGCTGGGCGACAGGTAGGTGATTGTCGACTTGTAGATGTCGAAGTTTTTGCACCATTATCATATTTAGAAGATTATGGTCAGGCCGGATAAGATGATACCTATCAGCGGTGGCCAGAACTTGGAACATTGTCCCGACAAATCACAACTTTCTAAAGGTGTGATGAAACGATGAAAGATTAGTCCCCCCGGAACCACCCACGAGATTGTGATCAATATGATCATTGTGTGTCGTTTCAGGGGGGTCACGTATAACGTTGAAGTTACTGCTCTTAGGCGCTCGGCAGAGATTATCAGTAAAGTCATCAAGGAAACTAACGGAGTGGTAGCATATAGAAAATTCTGAATGTTCCAAATACTACGAGGCGCAGTAGTTTCAAAGTAACACACGCTCAGCGGTTTAGCTGTTCGTATAACAAGTGTCACCAAGTCTGAACAAGCCATGCTGACGATAAAACATTCAGGTTCTTCCTCAACTCTTTCTTGATGCAAATAAGAACGATTACCAGGATGTTCCAGAACGCCCCGAATGCGAGTACGACAAGAAACATGGCGATTTGTGCTTTCCGCATGAATTCACTTGGACGGCTCCATTGCTCTTCGTCTTCACACCACCACGCAATCAAGTTATCCAAGTTTCCATTAAAGGTGTTGTTATCCATCAAAATCCACCTACTGCAATTTATATTTCGTCTACAGGAGGCCATACCTGTTATCTAAGCCACCATCCATCGAAGTGTTGTTGTACATCCACCATCCATTCAGTTGCAATCACAAAATGAGATCAAGTGATCACTTATCTCAGCCTTTGTGAGCTTAGGATATCCTTCGTCTTCGGATCAACTGATCACTTATCTTAGCCTTTGTGAGCTAAGGATATCCTTCGTCTTCGGATCAAGTGATCACTTATCTTAGCCCTTGTGAGCTAAGGATATCCTTCGTCTTCGGATCAACTGATCACTTATCTTAGCCTTTGTGAGCTAAGGATATCCTTCGTCTTCGGATCAACTGATCACTTATCTTAGCCTTTGTGAGCTAAGGATATCCTTCGTCTTCGGATCAACTGATCACTTATCTTAGCCTTTGTGAGCTAAGGATATCCTTCGTCTTTGGATCAACTGATCACTTATCTTAGCCTTTGTGAGCTAAGGATATCCTTCGTCTTCGGATCAACTGATCACTTATCTTAGCCTTTGTGAGCTAAGGATATCCTTCGTCTTCGGACAGTGAAGCGAATATGGAGCAAACAATTTGGAATCAATATTTAAAGCCTGGCGGAGTCCCGCGCGACAAGCCGAAGAGGCGGAGCAACGTACTTCGCAGATGTTGTTGATTTGTTTTCTTGAAAAATTCATAATCCAACGAGATACACCATCAAAGAAAATTGCTTGGACACGCGGCGTTTGAAATTAGACGTGATGTAGCGTAGCAAGGTTCTCCCAAGGAGTACAATATGCTTGGTAGCGAAGCGCTAGCAAATTACGCTAGTAAATGACACTCTAATCACCGGAAAGCTAATTGTTCTGTGAAACCGATGTTCCACAAAGGATTGACTCCAGGATATTTCCAGGAACTGATGAGGAGGACAGAACCCAAAAATGGCAAGATTTCCACCATAACGTCATGTAAAGTCAGACAGGCTTCTTGTACAAAAAGAAACAAAATATCAATATGACTTTTTTTCTAATTGATCCGTCTTTAAGATATGAGGGATATGATACTTTGGTTACTGCAGCACTTTTCGACATTCTTTGGTAGAATTCAACAAATTTTGCCATAAAACGATGCAGTAACCAAAGTTTAGCAGCTGACATCTCAAAGGCGGATCAATTAGAAAAAGTCGTTTTTGATATTTTGTTTCTTATTGTACAAGGCTTCTTTATGCAAAGAATAAAGCCTATCTGACTTTACCTCACCTTATTCTAGAAATCTAGCCACTTTTGGGTTCTGTCGATAAGGATAAGCAAATCGCTAAACCAATTGAACATGGACAGAGCTGATTTACCTCTGAGATTACTCAAACGTATTTATTTGCCATTTACCGATTTCCGAACTAAAGTAAGAAAAGTAAATATATGTTATTTACCGGCTGGGAGGTCCGTATAGGGAAAAACTGTGACCGAGGGCTGGAAAATGTTGACGGAGGCCAAGTTCAACAATTTCCAGGCCGAAGTCGCAGATTTTCCTTTTACTTACCGACCAAAAGCCGTAAATAACTTATTTATTTTTTACAACTCTAAATTCGATGATAACAAACGCGCGCAAATGGATACCGTGACCTGCAATAGGTCAGAGTAAAATACTGCCCGCTTGTGCACGCTCTAAGAACCAATAAGAACACAGAATTCGTTACCATACCCTCGAGGAAAAAACACTTTATTTACGTCTCAATCTTCTAGCCTTCCACTGACTTATCAGGACAACGGGACCTCGGTTTATTGTCTCTTCCGAAGGACGTTGGAACACATTAGAAATAACAAATCATTTCTGCCCACGTTCAACCACGAGGTCCGAAACTCAACCCGGGCAGAAGAGATAAAATCGCTAGCAGCGCAGCCGGGGATCGGACCCCAGATACGGAGATGAGAGGCGAATTGATGAGACCATTCAACCACCTGTGCTACCCAGTATATGTGTTCTCTTGCCTAATTTAGTCACTCTATAGTCCCTCCATTGCACCTAGTCTGCCATAGCAAGCTGTGTGCAAAGGCCTCTTTGCAGCAGTTCTGTTGGCCTTTTTGGCTTATCCTTAGAAAGTTTCTAGCAGTAGGTTATTCCATTTAGCCTGGTTTTAATGAAGCAACATTTAGAGTTAATGCCGATGTTTTATTTGTTTTTCTAGGTTAGAACAATTAACAGCATTTTATTGAAAGAGCATCGGCGCGAAATGAGTTTTTTTGTGTATAAAGAGATCGTTATTACAATGTCTCATTCCAAGTTTGATGTGTAAATTTGGCCACTCTATGGGCAAGTTTTTGTTGTTACTTATATATATTTTTATGTTTTGCTTTTGTTATTGTGTTTCGTTTTATCTTTGTGTTTTCCCTGCTAGCAGAGGCCACTTCTATCTTGTTCTGCATTTCCTAATGGCCTCTGCACACAAATGTCACAACCTCGTTCAGGATCGTGGACGTACTTGACTGGTTTGGCTGGTTTTACAAGAATGGCGTCAGGATTTTTGCTTCGAAAACACTGGGCGCTTTCACGAGTGATTTCTCGATTCAATGACCAACACACACATATTTGATCGACCAGTCGAACTCACACCATTTTCTCACACATGAGCGGAAGAGAAGTGAAATAGTTGAAAAACACAAGAAAACATAAAAGTAAAAGCAAATGCAGGGAGATAAAAAGTAGCCTCTGATAGCAGGAACTTTGTGCTGTGATAGAAATTATAGTTAATGGATCTATATGAGCGTTCCCTGCCCTTATGGGCTAAGCATGTAAATGTATATAATACCCAGTGTGAGGCGAGGATGAGGAAGCTCATTTCTTATTAGCACAATAAACAATACGATATGATATATGAGGGGAAAATCAGTTATAGGCTGTGGAGCCACCGTACACATATCATTATAACTTTACAGTTCATTACAACTTTTATTTCACAACGTGCAATAGTGACCCAATAGTAATTAGAGATGTCAGATAGCAAGCCGGCTATGACGGAGGATAGAAAAAAGATTGATATTAGAAAATCAATGTTGTTGATTTCTTTTCATGAAAAAAAATTCATAATCCCATGAGATACACCATCAAAGAAAATTGGTTGGACACGCGGCGTTTAAATTGGACGTGATGTGGCGTAGCAGGGTTATCCCAAGGAGTACAATATGCATGGTTAGCGCTAGCAATTACGCTAGAAGTGGCTCGTAGCCACCGGAAAGCTAATTGTTATGTGAAACCGATGTTCCACAAAAGATTGACTCCAGAATATTTTTCATGGACCCATGAGGAACAAATTGCTAAAACAAATAATTGGACATGGACAGATATGATTTAACCTTGGTGATTACTCAAACGTAGTACTTTCCGGTTGTCCGATTTAAGAGAAAGTAAGACACTCATTCTTTACGTCTCAGTCTTATAGAATTTCAGTGAATAATCGGGAGACGCCGACCTCGGTTTCTTGTCTGTCGTGAAACACAGGTTGAGAAATAACGAATATAAACGAAAAGAGAAAAAAAAGTATTGTGCCCAACGTGGGGCTCGAACCCACGACCCTGATTAAGAGTCTCATAATAATAATAATAATAATAATAATGCTTACATTTATATAGCGCTATTTCCTATAGCTCAATAGCGCTTTACAAGAAATTTACTGCGCAAGAAAAAATAAAAGCAATGATAAAGATAGTTAAAATAGAGTAAAATGGTAAAAACGTAAACATTTCTCAGGCACATGGTAAAACGTAAAAAATTTCTCAGGCACATGTTAGCAACCATAGTGTTTTTTAAAAAGGTGGGTTTTTAAATGGACTTGAAAGTGCTTAGGGTCTGGCTTAGGCGAATGGATTCAGGAGGGTGTTCCATAGACTGGGTGCTGCTCATGCTCTACCGACTGAGCTAGCCGGGCAATTAACCAGAAAATAACCCGTTAGCTTGTGACTGCAATACTTAAAGGCCCATCACCAACCGGGAGCCTTTGCGGACTCTTAGCCAATCAGAGCACCCGGGCGCAAAGGCTCCTGTTGGTGATGGGCCTTTAATGTATTGATTGTCTTGCGCGATTTTTTCTTGCGACCAAGTAGATCTCAGATGCCCTCCCACGTCTGCTTCATGTTCTTAGACTCTGCAAGATGTACAAAATCAAATATTGCCTAGTAACTCTAGGCAGCGAAGCCCCGCTAACGCCGATGCAGAGGCATCAAGACACCTCAACAGGAGGAGCTTTGAAGTCCCCCGTTCTGCCACCACTACCACCAGATGGCCTTCTTTCCCAGAACCATCAGGGATTGGAACGCCGCGTTGCCGGACCTTGTGGTAGTGGTCCCTTAATGTTTCAGTTTCAGTTTATTTGCTCGGTTAAGCTATGTTGCTAATTACCAAGATTATAAATATATATATATATCAATTCACAATAAATAAGGTGATAAATAAATGACATGACATGAAATAATAAATACATTAGTCTAAGGAATTAATGTCTTAAATGAAGCAACACTTTGCATTCACTGTGTAGCTTGGCAAGCTGTTTCACTCTGGAATAGTACGTGGAAAGAACGAAAACTTATATATATTGGTTCTGGGGGACAGAACATTTAGCTTTTGCTCATTATTCTTCCTAGTTTTGGTTGTAGAAAAGGAAACATAATCATCTGCCTTAATGGCAACTAAGTAATTATTTATAATTTTGTACATTAAAGCTAATCTAGCGATTTTCCTTTCATTAGAGAGTTCCTTCCATTGCAACTTGGTCAGCATCTCGGTGACACTATTATGTCTGGAGTAGTCTCTGAGAGTAAACGTGCTGCGTGGCTTTGGATCATTTCAAGTTTGAAAGCTTAATGCTTTCAAAGAGCGGCTGTTGGGCCACTTAGCGAACCGCTGACACAGCCAACCCAGTTTATTTTATCCACCTGCACATTGACACTTATTATTTTATTTTTGCACCTGCACAAGCACGTCATATTATGCTCACAAGAGGTAGGCTTTTTCAATTCCTTCTCACCTGCTCAGTGAGTGAATACACTATTTACTTTTCTCTTTTTGGCTGACCTGGCTAAATATTTATTTTAGTTTTTACTTAATTAGTTTTCTGAAAAAGACAACTTTTAAAAACTTCATAATCTTATTAAGCTCGACATTTGAAGATTTCGAAAGCAAATTTCAGAGTTGCTAGTTTGCATCTGAGCAATCGTGTCCTAATAATCGCATTACATTTCTCGTCAAAACGCAGCAAAGATTTTTGTTTGTTCACCTATAAGTTTTTCACTGATTTTCATCCACTCCTTCATCAGGCAATTACAGCTAAGGGGCGAAGCATTGATCTTTGAAAGGGGGGGGGGGGGGGGGCTGGAAGATCTGGTCGGTGCAATAATTTTAATTTTTAATTCTCCTCGATGGTGTATGATATTTATTTCGCAAAATTACAAAGATTATATAACCAAATTGCTCTGCAGATTTTTTTTTCGGCCCTTCGGGCCATGCAGGAAATTTTTTTCCCTCTGAAATAAAACCAGACAACGTCGCGACGGAAAGCCAGGCGACTGCACTTAGCAAAAAGGGCAAGAATCTGATTGGCTCATACGATTTCACTGGCGGAACAGCAAAGCCAAAAACAAATCGATGTTTTGAAAACGCGGGTCGCGATGCAACGATTTTAGCTGTAAATAAAAGTTTGATCTACAAAGGATCGGCACTTAAAAAAAATAACTCGTATAGAACAGAGAGCGTAGGAACCTGACATTTAGTACATGGATTGTTTGGCCAAGTATCATTATTTTTTGCTTTTTTTTTGTCAGAGTGGTTTTCATCCGACTGTGAAATAGATACTAACAAAATACGCTTAATAAATGTCCTCTGTTTTTCCGTGGAATGTCCTCTTATATACCACGGAATGACGTAATAAAGTGGTCAAAATGTTGTGGAAAAACAGAGGACATTTGTTTTATACCACAACAAAAAGGCAAAAATAAATACAAAAACAGCGCGCGCGCTCGGCCAAATGGTGTTTTCGTTGGTTCTTTTTAGCGCACGCGCTGGTGATGGCGCGTTCCGTGGTATATACTTTTATGTACCCATGGCTGAGAGCCAATCAGAATTCGAGAAACGCGCGCGTTGTGGTATAAAATGCTATACACTATGAACGTCATTTATTGTATCATCCTTTTTAATTATGACTAGTAAACAGTATTAAACACTGACTATTAGTTTTTGTTTCCTAGTCCGATGAAAACCACTCAATGTGCGATATTTTGACTATGCGGTAACTGACCATTATGCTGTATCTCTGCGAAGTTTTTCACGGCTTACCTACTCTTCAAAATGGCATTGAAGATGAAACGTCTGTTTATTCCGTCTCAAGAGCCAAATTTGAAGCACATGCAGACGTTGGTGTTTGAGCATCTCGTGTTTGAAGCTCGACTCCCGGCTCGCGTTGGACACGAGCTCTTCTTCGGCAGAAAGTGTTCTTCAAAACAGCTCTGAAATCACTCATGAATTTGAAGTAGATCAACGGGCTTAAAGATGAGTTCAGTAGGACTGAATACATTAAGAAGTAGTAGCGTCTGGGCAAAAGCATGTGTACAATTCCATGATTATTGTGTCGTCTTCAATGTTTAATATTGTGAGAGATGGAAGTAAGAAGATCATGAACAATAAAAGATTTGCCAGGATCATTTTTACTGCCGATTTTAAGCTCTTGATTCTGCTCTGCAGCTGGGCGACTGGCAGGTGATTGTCGACTTGTAGATGTCGAAGTTTTCGTACAATGATCACGTTGAGAATGATTATGATAAGGCCGGATAAGATGATGGCTATCAGCGGGGCCATAACTTGGAACAACCTTCCAGATTATCACATTCTTCAAGACGCGAGGCCCACCAACGATGAAAGATTAGTCCCCCCGGAACCACCCACGAAATTATGATCAATATGATCATTGTGTGTCGTTTCAGGGGTGTCACGTATAGCGTTGAAGTCACAGCTCTTAGCCGCTCGGCAGAGATTATCAGCAAAGTCATCAAGGAAACTAACGGAATGTTAGGATATAGAAAGTCTAGAATTTCCCAAAGCCCTTTTTCTATATCGATTGAAAAGTAAAACCAACTCAGAGGTTGAGTTGTTCTTATAACAAGTATCACCAAATCTGAAAAAGCCAAGTTGGCGATGAAGACATTAAAGTTTTTCCTTAACTCTTTCTTGATGCAAATTAGAACAATTACCAGAATGTTGCAGAACGCCCCGAATGCGAGTACGACAAGGACATAGCGATTTGTGCTATCCTGGTGGGATCGCTTGGACTCTTGCATTCCAGACACCGACTACAAGTCGTGTCATTTAAGATGAAATCGTTCCACGTACTGCCATTCTCAAGTTCGTTTACAGGCAGGCCAAATCTGTCATCTAAGCTACCATCCATGTCGTACCCTTATCAAGAAGTACCCTGGTCCACCTGCGCTAGGAACCATAAAAATTTGGAAACTCAGGATATCCTTCGTCTTCGTATAGTGAAGCGAATATATAAGGAAATGATTTGGAATCTTATTTAAACCCTTGTGAAGTTCCGCTCGGTAAGCCAAAGGGACGGAGCAATGTACTTCTCAGATGTTGTTGATTTGTTTTCATGAAATAAATTCATAATCCAATGAGATACACCATCAAGAAAATTGCTTGGCCACGCGGCGTTTAGATTGGGGCGTGATGTGATGTAGCAAGGTATCCCAAGGTATACAATATGCTTGGTTAGCGCTAGCAAATTACGCTAGTAAGTGGTTCGTAGCCACGGGAAAGCTTTAATTGTTATGTGAAACCGATGTTCCACAAAAGCATTGACATCAAATATTTCCATGGACACATGTGGGACAACCTGCCAAAACAAACATAGAAGATGATTTAACCTTTGGAGATTACTCAAACGTAGTACTTTGCCGTTTTCCGATTTCCGAACTATAAGTAGAAAAGTAAGACATTCATTTACCTCTCAATCTTTTAGAATACCAATGTTGTAGAGTTGTTATCATAGAAAATGCATATTCCAATCAGATTGACTACCAAGGATAGTTCTTGGACACGCGGCGTTTGAAATTGACGCGATGAGACGCCGCGAGGTTCTCCCAATGAGTACAATATGCAAAATTCGCGAGTAAGTGCTTTATGTGAAACCGATGTTCCACAATAGAAGTCACTCTAGGATATTTCCATGAATATTATTGAATATATTTCCGTTTTCCGAACTATTAATAAGAAAAGTAAAACACGATAGTTACGTCTCAATCTTCTAGCCTAGGAACAAATTGCTAAAATGAATATTCTAAAAATATTCGTATTTGTTTGCTGTTTTCCGATTTCCGAACTATAAGTTAGAAAGAAAGTAAGAAAAGACGTTTCAATCTTCTAGCCTTCCTCTGATTAATCAAGGAGACGGGGAGATCGGAGAACGGTCAATGGAAAAAAAAAAACAGAATCATGATTTCGAATTCCGAGAATTCCAGAACGCCTAAAATTTCGCGAAAAAATTCCTTTTGGATGAACCATTCGCCACCCCTTGTATTGTCTCTTCCGAATGACGTAAAAATAAAGTCATTTCTGCCCATGGACCACAAGGTCCAAAACACCGCCCGCAGAATAGAAAATTTCCTAGCAGTCCGAGCCGGGAATCGGGCCCAGGGTACGGATGAGAGGCGAATGGATTAGCATCGGGCGGATTAGCATCGGGCACATGTACTACCCTTGTGTTCTCGCCTAATTTGTCTAAAACTGGTCACTCTTTTCCACCAATGAGGTTTTATTATGTGAACCTCCTTGATTGCTTGTAGTCTCATTGCCAGGTTGTGTGCCTCTAGTATTGACTCCCGGTTTGGTTCTTCATAACCAATGCAGCGGTGGTTCGAATCTACATTTCACTGCAAACATGATCAAGTTTCAACAATTATATCGGGCAATACTCAAACAATCTTCACCAAACTTTCGATGATGGTTCTTCATAACCAAAGCAGCGGTAGCTTTACATTTCACTGCAAAATGATCAAGTTTAACAATCAACTCGGGCAGTACTCAAACAATCTTCACAAAACTTTGCGATTATGGTTCTTCATAATCAAAGCAGCGGTGGTTCTGCATTTCACTGCAAAAATGATCAAGTTTGAACAATCATCTCGGGCAATACTCAAACAATCTTCACCAAACAGAACTCTAAACCTTGCGATTATGGTTCTTCATAACCAAAACAGCGGTGGTTCTACATTTCGCTGCAAAACGATCAAGTTTGAACAATCAACTCAGGCAATACTCAAACAATCTTCACCAAACTTTGCGATTATGGTTCTTCATAACCAAAGCAACGGTGGTTCTGCATTTCACTTCAAAATGATCAAGTTTGAACAATTATCTCGGGCAATACTCAAACAATCTTCACCAAACAGAACTCAAAACTTTGCGATTATGGTTCTTCATAACCAAAGTAGCGTAGGTTCTACATGTCACGGCAAAAATGATCAAGTTTGAACAATATCTCGGGCAATACTCAAACAATCTTCACCAAACTTTGCCATTTTTGTCATACAGATTTCCTAAATTAAAACTGGACTCTGCTTCGTGATAACTGTACCACTACGATATTCTAATTTCTAATTAAATAAAGGATGGGTGTCGGATAGCAAGCTGGCTATTACGGAGGCTTTTCCAACATCTCGTCACTGCTCTGTGAGCTTCGTAGCATATACAGCTGGAAAAAGTGTCCCATGGCATTATTTTGCGACATTTATGTTGTTTAATTACATTCTTTTGTTATTCAATGAGGCAATTTTATAGACTGTAGCGCTATCCAGAAAAGCATTCCAGTCTTACTACATATGCTGTTATACTGTCATTAATAGACTGAAAGCATATGTACAATTTACATGCCCGTCTTCTACATGTTACGTTTCTTACTGATAGATATTTCTAATAGATGTTCTGATAGATATTCCTATAAAGAAAAACTAAAACGATATGTGTATGTGACGGGAAAAGGCTGAGGCAGCGATTTAACCTGTCCACGTGTGATCAGAGTATTCCTAAGATCGTAAAAGTATAGATTTAGATTCTAAAGAGCTTTTCTGAACTGTGCTACAGTCTATAAAATTGCCTCATTGAATCTCATTAAATGACAAAAGAATATAATTAAAAAACAAAAGCCTTGCAAAATAGAGCCGTGGGACACTTTTCGAGCTGTTAACATCTAAAACCATTTTCTAGATATCCTAAGGGTTCCAAAAAGTATGTCTCGTTACTAGTTCCGGGGGTGCTCGTGGACCCCCTCGACCGACTAGACTAATTGCATTGCATCCGCCGTGCGTTGATAATGTGAGAATGCACAGCTCTCAACCAATTAGAGCGTGCGTACTATCTTAGCTATTTAAAAATAATAATAATAACTTTCCCACGGGCCGTGCCATTGACTTGCCTATTTCTTGTATTGACCATTTTTTAGACTCGGCCACATAGTAATAATATATAGATTTAGGCACTGCCTAAAGCGGAGCTCCCAATCACCAATCCCACTGATATTAATAATGGGTATTTCCAGAAATATATGTGCCCTGGGATGGGCAACACTAGTTGTTGACCCCCGTGCATCCAGTATTTCCAAAATGTGTTACCCCCATGCATACAGAATGTGTTACCCCCATGCATATAGAATGCATAGAATGCCTGAGAGGTTAAACTAGCTTACAGCTTTGAACCCCCCCCCCCCCCCCCCCCCCGGTTGGTACTAAGTTGTCAGGCCTGTTTGAGTCACCCGATTACAATTGGAGGCTCTAACCATGTAGGAATTATATTATTCTTCAATGGGGTTGTGGGGGCATTCTTCCCAAGAAAAATTGTTGACATTTCAATTTTACAATATGACTGGAAATGTAACAGAACTTAGAACAAGTTAGTTGCATCCTCCTCATTCGTCGGAAAGATGTGTGTATCCCCTAAGAATTTCACCTGCCAGCCCCCCACCCCCTCCCCCCCACCCCATATAAATGGAATGTAGCCTTAGATGCTAGTTTGTACTACAGATACAAGTCAAGCAATAGTGAAGACGGTAAAATTGTTATCTAAAGCATTGAAAATTATGTCAAACACAAATGGAAACCAATATACCACTGACAATGAAAAGACACATTTTTCAATCCCCATGGTTATGCCTAGACTTCCTCAAAGTCCTTCAATTTTTGCTTGCTTGTATCCTATGAGAGGTTGACTTTGAGCAAGTCTAGGGTTTGCCTGATAAACACATAGGGGTAAATTTTAGACTGAAGTATACCATTTGGCAAAGCATGGAATATGTAAGATTTTACTACTTTGAGTAACTTTGTAATTCTCAATGTGTGTTCTTAAGTTAAAAATTATCAAAGAGAAATGGAAACCTTTCCAACATTCTCTAACGTACTTCTTTCTGTGCCCATCGCTCTGAGTCCCCTCCATGGGTAGTCACTGCACTATGGGCCGGCTACACCATATTGAGTCAGCGGATTTCCATCAGGGGCTCTATACTGTGTTATTTAGATGCTAGTTTGAACAATAGATCCAAGCCAAGCAATAGTGAAGTTGGATAATTCTTTATCAAAAGCACAATGGAAACCATTATACGACCAAGAGGGAAAAATACAAAATTTTCAATCCCCATGGATTATACACTGCCTGATAACCCGATCATGGGCAATTCCAGAAAATATATGTACCCCCACCACGGGCGGCACTAGGTTTTGACCATCCCCCCCCCCCCCCTCCCCATGCATCCAGAATTTCCAAAATGGCTTACCCCACCCCCATGCATATAGAATTCCTGAGAGGTTAACCTACAATAGCTTCCAGCTTCAAAAAACCCCCATGCAGGCAGAATTCCGAGCTTGAAAACCCCCCTCCCATTCAGAATTTCCAAATGCTGGCCATCCCCGGGGTACATTTATTTTCTGGAATTGTCCAAAGGCACAAAAATTTTTAGACACAAAGTATGCCATATGGACCAAGAGGGAAAAATACAAAATTTTCAATCCCCATGGATACACTGCCTGATAACCCATCATGGGCAATTCCAGAAAATATATGTACCCCCACCACAGGCGGCACTAGGTTTTGACCATCCCCCCCCCCCCCCCCGCCCTCCCTCCCCATGCATCCAGAATTTCCAAAATGGCTTACCGCCCCCCCCCATGCATATAGAATTCCTGAGAGGTAAAGGCTGCATTCATTATGTATACTACAGGGGGGGGCAGAGGAAATTTTTTTGACAATGCAAAATTTTCAGATCCCCCCAAGGCACAACATATTTTTTACGAATCCCCCCTCTTGGTCAAAAGGAAAAAAACATGCCCCCCCCCCCCCCCCCCCCCCCCCCCCATCACCCCGGAGACAATTTTTCATTTATATTTATATCAATTTTACAAAAATAAAGAACAAGGCTCAATGATAAAAAAAAATTCAAAGCGTAAAAATGCAAAAAAATCCTAGGTGGCTTTACTTTTTTGTGTCGGTAGTGACTTTCTACCAAGTGATCTGATGCGCTCCTCGATTGGAGCCTTACTACACATAGGCTGAGTATCATTTATTTTGTATTTGATTGTTTGGTATGTTTTCCGTTGTGCGCGCGAAGCGCGCCGCAATTTTGACAATGAAGCTACAAGACTATTAATCAAAAGTCCAAAGGCGTTTTGTCTGGCAGACGAAAGCCACTGAAGAGGACCTCGAGGAATTGTAGTAAAACAAGAAGGCCTTTTACGATCTTTTAAGTTTAATATAATTCTTTATGCACGCGAAGCGCGCAGTTTTTTTTTCCAACATATCACTTGAAAGAGGGTGAATACACGAGAATAGTAGTGCAAGTGATATTTCTTCATGAATAGGAGGTTCAAACTCGGTGTTCAACAATTGAGCCTTCCTTCATTTACTATCAAACTGCACAACCTTGTCTTAAATATATATAATACCTCAACAAAAATATGCATCCCCCATTCAGAATTTCCAAATGCTGGCCATCCCCGGGTACATATATTTTCTGGAATTGTCCAAAGGCACAAAAATTTTTAGACACAAAGTATGCCATATGGACCAAGAGGGAAAAATACAAAATTTTCAATCCCCATGGATACACTGCCTGATAACCCATCATGGGCATTCCAGAAAATATATGTACCCCCACCACAGGCGGCACTAGGTTTTGACCATCCCCCCCCGCCCTCCCTCCCCATGCATCCAGAATTTCCAAAATGGCTTACCCCCACCTCCATGCATATAGAATTCCTGAGAGGTTAACCTACAATAGCTTCCAGCTTCAAAAAACCCCATGCAGGCAGAATTCCGAGCTTGAAAACCCCCCCTCCCATTCAGAATTTCCAAATGCTGGCCATCCCCGGGGTACATATATTTTCTGGAATTGTCCAAAAGGCACAAAAATTTTTAGACACAAAGTATGCCATATGGACCAAGAGGGAAAAATACAAAATTTTCAATCCCCATGGATACACTGCCTGATAACCCATCATGGGCAATTCCAGAAAATATATGTACCCCCACCACAGGCGGCACTAGGTTTTGACCATCCCCCCCCCCCCCCCCCCCCCGCCCTCCCTCCCCATGCATCCAGAATTTCCAAAATGGCTTACCCCCACCTCCATGCATATAGAATTCCTGAGAGGTTAACCTACAATAGCTCAGCTTAAAAAAAACCAGGCAGGCAGAATTCCGAGCTTGAAAACCCCCCTCTCATTCAGAATTTCCAAATGCTGGCCATCCCCGGGGTACATATATTTTCTGGAATTGTCCAAAGGCACAAAAATTTTTAGACACAAAGTATAATATGCCATATGGACCAAGAGGGAAAAATACAAACTTTTCAATCCCCATGGATACCTGCCTGATAACCCATCATGGGCAATTCCAGAAAATATATGTACCCCCACCACAGGCGGCACTAGGTTTTGACCACCCCCCCCCCCCCCCCCGCCCTCCCTCCCCATGCATCCAGAATTTCCAAAATGGCTTACCCCCCCCCCCCCCCCCCCCCCCCATGCATATAGAATTCCTGAGAGAGGTTAAACCTACAATAGCTTCCAGCTTCAAAAAAAAAACAACATGCAGGCAGAATTCTGAGCTTGAAACCCCCCTCCCATTCAGAATTTCCAAATGCTGGCCATCCCCGGGGTACATATATTTTCTGGAATTGTCCAAAGGCACAAAAATTTTTAGACACAAAGTATGCCATATGGAACAAGAGGGAAAAATACAAAATTTTCAATCCCCATGGATACACTGCCTGATAACCCATCATGGGCAATTCCAGAAAATATATGTACCCCAACCACAGGCGGCACTAGGTTTTGACCATCCCCCCCGCCCTCCCTCCCCATGCATCCAGAATTTCCAAAATGGCTTACCCCCACCTCCATGCATATAGAATTCCTGAGAGGTTAACCTACAATAGCTTCCAGCTTCAAAAAAACCCCATGCAGGCAGAATTCCGAGCTTGAAAACCCCCCCTCCCATTCAGAATTTCCAAATGCTGGCCATCCCGGGGTACATATATTTTCTGGAATTGTCCAAAAGGCACAAAAATTTTTAGACACAAAGTATGCCATATGGACCAAGAGGGAAAAATACAAAATTTTCAATCCCCATGGATACACTGCCTGATAACCCATCATGGGCAATTCCAGAAAATATATGTACCCCCACCACAGGCGGCACTAGGTTTGACCATCCCCCCCCCCCCCCCCCCCCCCGCCCTCCCTCCCCATGCATCCAGAATTTCCAAAATGGCTTACCCCCACCTCCATGCATATAGAATTCCTGAGAGGTTAACCTACAATAGCTCCAGCTTAAAAAAAACCCATGCAGGCAGAATTCCGAGCTTGAAAACCCCCCTCTCATTCAGAATTTCCAAATGCTGGCCATCCCCGGGGTACATATATTTTCTGGAATTGTCCAAAGGCACAAAAATTTTTAGACACAAAGTATGCCATATGGACCAAGAGGGAAAAATACAAAATTTTCAATCCCCATGGATACACTGCCTGATAACCCATCATGGGCAATTCCAGAAAATATATGTACCCCCACCACAGGCGGCACTAGGTTTTGACCATCCCCCCCCCGCCCTCCCTCCCCATGCATCCAGAATTTCCAAAATGGCTTACCCCCACCTCCATGCATATAGAATTCCTGAGAGGTTAACCTACAATAGCTTCCAGCTTCAAAAAAAACCCATGCAGGCAGAATTCCGAGCTTGAAAACCCCCCCTCCCATTCAGAATTTCCAAATGCTGGCCATCCCCGGGGTACATATATTTTCTGGAATTGTCAAAAAGGCACAAAAATTTTTAGACACAAAGTATGCCATATGGACCAAGAGGGAAAAATACAAAATTTTCAATCCCCATGGATACACTGCCTGATAACCCATCATGGGCAATTCCAGAAAATATATGTACCCCCACCACAGGCGGCACTAGGTTTTGACCATCCCCCCCGCCCTCCCTCCCCATGCATCCAGAATTTCCAAAATGGCTTACCCCCACACCCATGCATATAGAATTCCTGAGAGGTTAACCTACAATAGCTTCCAGCTTCAAAAAAAACCCATGCAGGCAGAATTCCGAGCTTGAAAACCCCCCTCCCATTCAGAATTTCCAAATGCTGGCCATCCCCGGGGTACATATATTTTCTGGAATTGTCCAAAGGCACAAAAATTTTTAGACACAAAGTATGCCATATAGACCAAGAGGGAAAAATACAAAATTTTCAATCCCCATGGATACACTGCCTGATAACCCATCATGGGCAATTCCAGAAAATATATGTACCCCCACCACAGGCGGCACTAGGTTTTGACCATCCCCCCCCCCCACCCTCCCTCCCCATGCATCCAGAATTTCTGAGCTTGAAAACCCCCCTCCCATTCAGAATTTCATGGCCATCCCCGGGGTACATATATTTTCTGGAATTGACCAAAGGTACAAAAAATTTTAGACACAAAGTATGTCATATGGAAAAATTCGGTGTTAAATTTTACTGTCTCAATGACCAATTGGTATTTTTAATCTAAATAAAACCCTGTTTGTACAGTGTATAACATAATTTTGTTTTCCACAGGGAATGGGCATACTTATGACTTTGTAAATAGTGAATGAAATTCTAGCAAACAACATGTACTATACTAAATACATTAATTACATTTGTTTTCCTATTGTTACTACTGGCACTGCCATTTGGTAGTAAATTTAACACAGTCCATGCATGTTGAAAGTCAAGTGTTTAGAGCCAATTCAACAGAATTAAATTTACTGTAATACCATATTTTTTTGCTAGAAAATATTTTTTCAGTACCATAAGTCAATATCTTGCCGCTTGGAAGTCCAAGGTACTAAGGTGATCACCAAGACTCCAATACCATTAACCAGTTTCCGGTTGCAGCACTTTTGCCTTAGATTTTCCTTGTGTCGATTTTGGGAGTGTTTTTATATCTCGTTTGCAAAAAGCTGAGAAGGCTTAATTAGCCTTCGTTGTTAGAAAACACGACTAAGTCGTTCTTAAAGGACTAATAATAGAATTCTAGAGATCTTTAGTTAGGGTCGCATATAAGCTAAACACGTTGAGTTGTTACTAGGCTCGCGACCTATCACTCAGATTCAAGAAAAGTCGACATGCTCGAAAAAAGAAACAGCGAATTTTAGGAATTTTACCTTCATCCTGAGTAGCTTTTCCCCCGTGTAGGAATAACCTGAATGTAAATCTGTTCGGAACTTGTGAATGTCCTGCCATCTCCCTATAAACAGTGCTCTTTATCCAGCAGTGACTTTGATCCACGAATCGAATTGTTTTAACGACTTGCCGCCATTGACTCTCCAAACAAATTAATTCTCAAAGTATGACCTTCTTGACTCACGCTACTGCCGTAATGTACAAATGTAGCGTCTCGCAGTTACTTTTACCTTTCGACAAAATTCTGTACCATTATAAATTCCACTGTTTTGTGAAAGAAAGGGCGAATAAACAATCTCTGCCGCAATAGCAGGATTTGCGCTAAAAAGTTTAAGCCTTCTTGTCAGAACAGGAAATTTCTTCAGACACTCGTAGTCCCTGGCCCATAGCAGGATTTGCGCTGAAAAGTTTAAGCCTTCTTGTCAGATAAGAGGAAATTCCTTCAGACACTCGTAGTCCCTGGCTTTTTGTAAGCATACTTTTCAGTAGAACAGTTCTGCAGTCGCTTGGAAGAATGGTTTCGATCAAAAGACTTTTGATATATTTTCAAGCAGATTGCTCGAGAATAATTCACCAATATTGAGCAACCTCATATCCCCCCCGGCCACGACAACTCACCCCTCCCTCCCCCCCCCCGTCACCCGACCGGCGGCGCCACCCCGACACATCACCCCTCCCCCCGTCTAAAAAAAAAAAGTCACTCGACCGGCGGCGCATGTTGTGACGTCACGCCTGTGACGTCAGGCTTCAGGAAGCACACACGCTCGCTCGACGTTCAAAATTCAGTCGTATCCCTTTGCGCCCGTTCCCGCCTGTGATACTTTGGGTACCCTGTGGATATCACGCCTGTGACGTCAGGCTTCAGGAAGCACACACGCGCGCTCGACGTTCAAATTCAGTCGTATCCCTTTGCGCCCGTTCCCGCCTGTGATGCTTTGGGTACCCTGTGGATATCAGGCCTGTGACGTCAGGCTTCAGGAAGCACACACGCGCGCTCGACGTTCAAAATTCAGTCGTATCCCTTTGCGCCCATTCCCGCCTGTGATACTTTGGGTACCCTGTGGATATCATACATGCGCTACATTTGCCATCGTTGGGACGCTCTTTTCTTAGGTATGGTGCTCCGCTCTGCGGCCTTCGGCCGCTAAGGAGCTCCGCTATAACCCGCTTTCTACCCAAGATCGCACATTGTCTGGACGAGACTCTGAACCTCTGCCAGGCGTTTTGCTCTCTACTTCTCCAAGTCACTGGACAAATCTCGGGCCGAGAAGATAACTCTGGAAAGGACCATGGATGGAGGGAGAACATCGGTTCCTTGTCATGAAATTCATCTTCCGAAACTTGTGGAAAGCAAAATGTGAATTCCTTATGGACTTGAGCAAGACTTGTTTTAGTTTTCATTCTCTATTATGGAAGGAAATATTCGTTGACTGTGAATCTAGCGGGAAAAGACAGCGATGAAAGGGGAACTTAAAAGTCTACACGTTAAAAAGTCTGTAAATCTGCAGGTATGTCTTCTGCGGAAGTCTATCTAGCTATGTTTACCTTTCTGGACAATATTTTACCGCTTTTGCTTGACCGAAAATGCACAATCAACTAACTTTAGCAATTAGCAATTCAAACTGTCGAAAGAAACCAACCAGGCTCTCTTATGTTATTTTCCTTGGAATCTGAAATAAAGTTGATGATTGACAAAACAGAATTCCATCTGATTCTTGTATAAAATGAATTTGTTGTGTCAAGTTTACTAAGTGAAGTTAGATTTTGTAAACTTTGTTCGTTTGTTTGGCACGCGTTGGGTGCAAAACCTACTGTCTTTCTCTGAAAATTTTTGCATCAATATTATTAATAAGTAATCATACGACTTCGAGTTCAATTTGGGATTAATTGTACTAGTGAGTTTTTCAAAAAGCTCAAATTGCACTCGCCCTACGGGCTCGTGCAATTTCGATACTTTTTGAAAAACTCACTAGTGCAATTAATCCCAAATTGAACTCGAAGTCGTATGATTACCTATACAAATACAGAACATTATTCTATAAATATTGCACATCGACCAATCAGATACAAGCATTTCCTATGGACTACAGAACATTATCCTATAAATATTATATATTAGCCAATCAGAGATAAGCATTTCCTATGGACTACAGAACATTATCCTATAAATATTACATATTGGCCAATCAGAGATAAGCATTTGCTATGGACTACAGAACATTATCCTATAAATATTACATATTGGCCAATCAGAGATAAGCATTTCCTATGGACTACAGAACATTATCCTATAAATATTACATATTGGCCAATCAGAGATAAGCATTTCCTATGGACTACAGAACATTATCCTATAAATATTACATATTGGCCAATCAGAGATAAGCATTTGCTATGGACTACAGAACATTATCCTATAAATATTACATATTGGCCAATCAGAGATAAGCATTTCCTATGGACTACAGAACATTATCCTATAAATATTACATATTGGCCAATCAGAGATAAGCATTTCCTATGGACTACAGAACATTATCCTATAAATATTACATATTGGCCAATCAGAGATAAGCATTTCCTATGGATAACAAAACATTATCCTATAAATATTACATATTGGCCAATCAGAGATAAGCATTTCCTATGGACTACAGAACATTATCCTATAAATATTACATATTGGCCAATCAGATACAAGCATTTCCTATGGACTGCAGAACATTATCCTATAAATATGACACATGACCAATCAGAGAAAAGCATTTCCTATGGACTGCAGCCCATTATCCTATAAATATTACACGTTGACCATCAGAGATAAGCATTTCCTATGGACTACAGAACATTATCCTATAAAAATTACACATTGACCAATCAAATACAAGCATTTCCGTTAAAAGGTACGATGATACGTTGCTTGTTTTTCTGCTAAATTCTACAAAGCAGGGCTGTGTTGAAAGTTAGTGATGTCCAGTATCAAGGCCTTATATCAGACAATATTTGTTCTTGATCTTTTATCACAGAAGAGGGCGAGAGTCGAATGGTCTTGAGATCTAACGCACGATCTGTGAATGGTGGATTGTTGTGTCTTGATATTGGGTAACAAAAGCCGAAACACCAAATCCTGAAAATCAATGACCAAAGCGACATTTTTGAATGAGGTGTTTTTAGTCCTTCTCAAGAGCTTTGTTTGAACCAGATGCACACGCTTGTGTTCGCGTATCTCGTGTTTCAAGCTCGATTCCCGGCTCGTGTTGGATGTTATGTCTTCTTCGACAAAAAGTCTTCCTCAAAGCAGCTCGGAAATCGCTCATGAATTTAAAGTAAATCAACGGGCTTAAAGAGGAGTTCAGTAGGACTGAATACATTAAGACGTAGTTGCGTATTGGCAAGGAGCATCTAGAATCTCCCCTGACTATTCTGTCTGCTTCAGTGTTCAATATTATGAGACCTGGAAGTGTAAAAATCACTAACAATAAAAGGTTTGCGAGGATCATTCTTACTGCCGATTTTAAGCTCTTGATTCTGCTCTGCAGCTGGGCGACTGGCAGGTGATTGTCGACTTGTAGATGTCGAAGTTTTCGTACAATGATCATGTTGAGGATGATTATGATAAGGCCGGATAAGACGATGAGTAACAGAGGAAGCCATAACTTCGAACAACCTTCCAGATCATCACATTTGTTAAGACTGAGCCAAACCCAGACACGATGAAGGATTAGTCCCCCCGGAACCACCCACGAAATGACGATCAATATGACCATTGTGTATCGTTTCAGGGGGGTCACGTATAAAGTTGAAGTTACTGCCCTAAGGCGCTCGGCAGAGATTATCAGCAAAGTAAACAAGGAAACTAACGGAGAGATAGGATATAATAAGTCTAGAATTCGCCAATACCTCCCATTGATTTGAAAGTAAAACCAGATCAGAGGTTGAGCTGTTCTTATAACAAGTGTCACCAAGTCTGAACAAGCCAAGTTGGCGATGAAGACATTAAGGTTTTTCCTCAACTCTTTCTTAAAGCAAATAAGAACGATTACCAGAATGTTCCAAAACGTCCCGAATGCGAGTACGACAAGAAACATAGCGATTTGTGCTATCCTCGTGGGATCGCTTGGACTCTTGCATTGCAGAAGCCGACTATAATTCATGTTACTTGAGATGTAAACGTTCCAAGTACTGCTATTCTCAGGTTCGTTTACAGGCGGGCCAAACCTGTCATCTAAGCTACCATCCATGTGGTACCCTTATCAGAGGAGTACCCTGGCACACCTGCGCTAGGAACCACAAAATAAGATCAAGTAATCACTTATCTTTAGGAACTAAGGATATCTTTCGTCTTTGTATGGTGAAGCGAATATGGTCCAGCAAATTATTTTGAACAACTGCGCTAGCAACCACAAAAGTAAGATCAAGTAATCACATATCTTGAGGAACTAAGGATATCCTTCGTATAGTGAAGCGAATATAGGAGCAAATGATTTGGAATCAATATTTAAACCCTTGTGGTTCTGCTCCGCAAGCCAAAGGAACGGAGCAACCGGCGTAAACTTCTCGGATGTTGTAGACTTTTTTTATTGAAAATATTAATTATCCAGAGAGATACGCCACCAAAGAAAATTGCTCCGACACGCGGCGTTTGAAATTGGGCGTCATGAAGCGTAACAAGGTTCAGTATGCAGTATGCTTGGTTAGCGCTAGGGAGTGACTCTTGACCACCGGAAAGCTTATTGTTATGTGAAACCGATGTTCCACAAAATGATTGACTCCGAGCTTGGTTAGCGCTACCAAATAACGCTAGGAATTGTCTCTTGGCCACCGGAAAGCTAATGGTTATGTGAAACCGATGTTCCACAAAAGGATTGACTCCGAGCTTGGTTAGCGCTAGGAAGTGACTCTTGACCACCGGAAAGCTAATTGTTATGTGAAACCGATGTTCCACAAAATGATTGACTCCGAGCGCTAGCAAATAACGCTAGGAAGTGTCTCTTGGCCACCGAAAAGCAATTCACAATTCCCCTTATAACATATTGATACCACTACTACCAGATTCATTTTGTTTGCCTCATTAACACCATTATCTTGCAACTCCCAAGGGAGCTCAAACGTTTGAATAACAAAGCGATTTCGATGGGAATTCTGGTAGTAGTGGTATCAAGATGTTATAAGGGGAATCGTTAATTGTTAGTGAACCCGATGTTCCACAAAAGGATTGATGCGGCCAGGAGATTGCCTTGCTAAAACAAATTGAACAAGGTCAGAGATGATTTAACCTTGGAGAATTACTCAAACGTTGTACTTTGTCGTTTTCCGATTTCCGAACTATAAGTAAGAAATGACTAAGACACCCACTCTTTGCGTCTCAGTTTTCTAGAATTCCAGTGACTAATCGGCAATATGGGACCTCGGTTTCTTTTCTGTCGTGAAACACAAGAATAAACAGAAAATAATCCGTCAAGTTGTGACGGCAAAGTTTAGCTACTGAAAGAGTTCTAGACCTGCCCTCCAGTTTTACACCACCTTTGCAGAGATTTGAATATCAGGGTAGATATAACACTTGAATTCATAGCGGCGGACTTTTCTAGTTCCTCAATTCTCAAGGAAATGGTCGTAAGTTTACCAAAAACCCGTGTCAATTCCCAAGGAAAGCAAACTTGTAAGTTTACCAAAAAACCGTATCAATTCTAAAGGAACGTTTCGTAAGTTTACCAAAAAACCGTGCGATCTCAAGGAAAGTTTCGTAAGTTTACCAAAAAACCGTGTCAATGCTCAAGGAATGTTTCGTAAGTTTACCAAAAGACCGTGTCAATTCCCAAGGAAAGTAGACTTCGTAAGTTTACCAAAAGACCGTATCAGTTCTCAAGGAAAGTTTTGTAAGTTGGCCAAAAAACCGTGTCAATTCTCAAAGAACGTCTCGTACGTTTACCAAAAACCGTGTCTGAATTCTCAAGGAAAGACTCGTACGTTTAGCAAAAAACCGTGTCAATTATCAAAGAGATTTTGTAAGTTTACCAAAAAAGTGCCTTATTCAGAGCTTTGGAGAGAGAGCCAAGAAAAGTTTCAACTTCAAACAAATGAGATTGTTTAACCATTATCCTGCGAGATTGCGCAGAATATCGTCTGATACTTAGCCGACGAGGGACGAAGTCCCAGTCCCGAGTTGGCTAAAATCAGACGATATTCTGCAAAATCGAGCAGGATAATGGTTTTATTATTCAGCACATCGATAGCACAAACCCCCCCGAAAAAAATGACTTTTGTGTATTATTTACGAGCTCAAAACATCATATTTTCCTCAGAGACGGATATCGCAGGATAGCTGTCATGTACAGAAGACAGCTATTGGCGTTCCAATGACCATATTTGGGCAGTGCATCGATGTGATGAATAATAAATGCTATTATCCGGCAAGATGTTCCCAGTTGTTGTTTTCTACGATTTTTAGCGAACTATTATTTTTCCTTCAAAAACGCAGATTCTACTGTCGGATAAATTTTAAACTGTGCAATGCTGTATACTGATTGGGAGATCAGGCGCATAGCTTATACCATTCGGTCACCTGCTCTACCCCTGCGTGTTGTCTTGCCTAATCTAGTCTAGTCTGTTGTAGAATTGTTTTCATAGAAAGTTCATAATCCAATCAAATGTACTACCAAAGGATAGTTCTTGGACATACGGCGTTTGAAATTGATGAGATCTCGCGAGGTTCTCTCAATGACTACTATATTCATGGCTAGTGCTAGCAAAATTCGTTAGTAAGTCGTATATGTGAAACCGATGTTCCACAATAGAATTCACTCCAGGATATTTCCATGAATACCTAAGGAACAAATTGCTAAAAAACATTTAACTCGGATATTACTCAAACGTATTTCTTTGCCGTTTTCCGAACTATTAGTAAGAAAAGTAAAACACGATATTTACGTCTCAATCTTGTAGCCTTCCTCTGACTAATCAGGGAGACAGGACCTCGGTTTATTGTCTCTTCCGAAAGACGTAAAACAGTATATTAAGTAAACGAGTCATTTCTGCCACGCCTATGGACCACAAGGTCCAAAAACACCGCCCAAGCAGGATAGAAAATTCCCTAGCAGCCCGAACCGGGAATCGGAACCGGACCCAGGATACGGAGATCAGAGGCGAATGGATTTTACTAGCTAGTCTTACTGGTCACTCTAGTGTACCAAGGAAGTTCTATTATCTGAACCTGAGCCTTGATTTCTTGTAGTCTCATCATCAGGTCATTTGCCTCTAGTATTGACCCCCGATTATGGTTCTTCATAACCAAAGCGGCGGTGGTTCTACATTTCACTGCAAAAATGATCAAGTTTGAAAAATTATCGCGGGCAATTCTCAAACAATCTTCACCAAACTTTGCGATTATAGTTCTTCATAACCAAAGCGGCGGTGGTTCTACATTTCACTGCAAAAATGATCAAGTTTGAAAAATTATCGCGGGCAATTCTCAAACAATCTTCACCAAACTTTGCGATTATAGTTCTTCATAATCAAAGCAGCGGTGGTTCTATATTTCACTGCAAAAATGAACTTTTAACAATTATCTCGGGCAATTCTCAAATAATCGTCACCAAACTTTGCGATTATGGTTCTTCATAAGCAAAGCAGTGGTGGTTCTATATTTCACTGCAAAAATGATCAAGTTTGAACAATTATCTCGGGCAATTCTCAAATAGTCTTCACCAAACTTTGCGATTATGGTTCTTCATAACCAAAGCAGTGGTGGTTCTATATTTCACTGCAAAAATGATCAAGTTTGAACAATTATCTCTGGCAATTCTCAAACAATCTTCACCAAACTTTGCGATTATAGTTCTTCATAACCAAAGCAGCGGTGGTTCTATATTTCACTGCAAAAATGAACTTTTAACAATTATCTCGGGCAATTCTCAAATAATCTATAATTGCGATTATAGTTCTTCATAACCAAAGCAGCGGTGGTTCTATATTTCACTGCAAAATGAACTTTTAACAATTATCTCGGGCAATTCTCAAATAATCGTCACCAAACTTTGCGATTATGGTTCTTCATAAGCAAAGCAGTGGTGGTTCTATATTTCACTGCAAAATGATCAAGTTTGAACAATTATCTCGGGCAATTCTCAAACAATCTTCACCAAACTTTGCGATTATAGTTCTTCATAACCAAAGCATCGGTGGTTCTATATTTCACTGCAAAAATGAACTTTTAACAATTATCTCGGGCAATTCTCAAATAATCTTCACCAAACTTTGCGATTATGGTTCTTCATAAGCAAAGCAGCGGTGGTTCTACATTTCACTCCAAAAATGATTTGAACAATTATCTCTGGCAATACTCAAACAATATTCACATAAAACGTTTGCGATTTTTCTCATACGGATTTCCTAAATTTGAAACTGGACTCTGCTTCGTGATAACTATACCACTCTATACGATATTCTAATTAAGTCATTTTTTAAGCATTAGAGCATAACTTTCTATGGCTGCCAAAACTTTTAACTCTTTAGTTATTCTAGGTAGCCAGCCCTCTTTCTTTTTTAAAAACAAAATTTAATTATTAGATAAAACTATTGTAAATTCACTGAGGAAATAAAGGCTTGTTTTGTTGTTGCTTTATCGGCGCAATAGAGCACGCGTGAAGCTGGGAGAGACACGAGAACTTATGTCACAATACGAGCCGCAGGCGAGTAATTTTGAAACGTGTCGAGTGTCTCTCCCAACATCACAAGTGCTCTATTGCGCCGAAAAAAGTCATATAAAGTGTGCGCTAATGCTTTTATGATATAGCGGGAGTAAACCCGGGGGGGGGGGGGGGGGGGGGGAGAGGGAGGGGTACTCCTGATTTTTGGACAGGAGTGTGCCGCCAAGGTTTCCAAAGCCTGACCCTGTCAGATACCAAATATTATTGTTTGTTATACCCTACCGTAGACCTACGGTCAAAATTGTATACCCTACCGCAGAGCTGTTACTCACCATGGTGGTCCAATTGGTCGCTATCATGAAGCGGTATCTTGTTAATCATGAAGAGGTTTTAAAAGAAACTGTCTTTCCACAAATTGCGGCACAACTTTGATCGAAATTTGTTTGCACTTTGGTAACCGTACTGAAATACATACCCTATCAGCGAAAATGAAGCGAAAAACGATACCCTACCGTAGACCTCAGGAGCCCAAAAACATTTATAGGGTAGAAGATCGTTTTCATGTGACGTCATACAATTTCTAACTTTGAAACTATGATCGCTATCCCTTTGTGCTTTTTGTGTTATTTCTAACCACCTCTAGCGAGTTTGTATGCCAAATTTTATGAACATCTGTTAGTTTGCCTTGAAGATACGAATAAAACAAGTTTTGTCACGGAATACTTGTCACGATTTTTGGGAGGCCATATGTTTTTCAAATTCATCGGTTTAACAATCTAAACTATTCCCGACTGTTATATAAGTGAATATCTATGTATAACAGCTGAATTTGGGTGAATGTTTGTCGTTTTTCTACACTTTTGCGGCAGTCGATCATTTGGCGGCCATCTTGGTGCACCACTTAGGTGCACCAAGATGGCGGCGCCATACATTTCACTGTAAATATTGGTATTCAAATGCGTATATCTCGGATACAAAACATTCTATGCGGATAAAACTTGGCAGAATTGCATAGTTTTTAGTCCTCTTTCGAATACATTTAATGAAATGTGTTTTTACTAGCGAGCAAAGATCTGATTTAACGCTGAAAACGATCATAGGGTGGCACATAACCCCCCCCCCCCCCCAACTCCCGGGTGGAGTAAACTATTACTTTTTCGGTGTAATAGAGCATATATTTGGATCAATCAGAGTGCGCGTTATATCGTAGCTATATTATAAAAAGTAATATAACCCGCTTTCTACCCTAGGTGGCGCATTGTCTGGACGAGATTCTGAACCTCTGCCAGGCGTTTTGCTCTCTACTCCTCCAAGTCACTGGTCAAATCTCGGGCCGAGAAGAAGCACAGTTTGAGACTATTGCTAAGAACTACGAGCGGCAGTCCAATCTCTTGTTTAAAATATTGTCAAGTGTACGGAGCCATCAATCCAGCCCTCATCTTGCTCAGCTTCTATTACGCATCGACTTTAACAAGCACTTCTCGTCTGCGGCATCGCCAAGGTAAGGCCTGTCCCTACCCCCCTGTGTATTAGCGTCTCATTTCGAGATGCGAGTTTTTAGTCTACCGGGATGGCATTTATGTACACGACCCTCGCATGTATCTGCGTGGAGGCGGGCACAACCCTTCAAAAGGGATAGCTATCAAGGGCGTAGCTATAAATTTTTGTCTGGGGGCAACTTTTAGCCCAACAACAACTGGCAAACGACAGTTAAAACAACTTTTAGCACGAGTTGTTAGTAGTATAGTAGGGACCGAATTATTCGTTTTTTTTAAGGGATTGCCTATTTTTAAAAAATACATAATGAACCGTTGCCATGGGAATGCAATCCACGTGAAAATGGCGAAAACAAATTCAGAAAGACAGGATTTTTCTTCATGTAAACATCACGTGGTTTGAAATGGTCAATTTGCAAACGTTGGTAAAGAGGTCTATGCATTCAGCCACATGTGTTCGTCATCATAATCATTATGCATATAGCCTGCGAAAGCCGACACCACTTAGCACTCGCCGAAAGAGACTCTCACAAAGAGGCGTCTGCGCGCTCAAGCCGAACATTCCATACTGATGACGTATCTCGACCCAAATCTGGTGAAAAGAATTACGTGGCCATTTTAACTTTGTTGCATCTTTTTCGTCTATATTTGAGTTCCTTACTATACAATACTTTGTGTGTTATAAAAGCTACATATAAAATAGTGAAATTGGCCACGTAATACTTTTGACCAGATCTGGGTCAAAATACGTCATCAGTATCGCGCAGACGCCTCTTTGCGAGGCTCTTTCAGCGAGCGCTAAGTTGTACCAGCTTTCGCAGGTTATTATGCATCTTCATTCGACCGCTTTATATTCCCTGACGATCGCTTTAGTTTCTTCCAAAAACAACCTTTCATATTACTATGGTTATCTTAGAAGGATAACCTCCCCGATTCATGCCTCCAAGAGTCACTCAGCCTAGTCCCTGGCTTTCTGGGTGGGCTTCCTGTGGTTGGACAGACATGTGTGACGTGACGTCACAGGAAACCGACCACAGGAAGCCCACCCAGAACGCTAGGGCCTGGGCCTAGGCTGAGAGTCACTTACTTTTGTGTTTTTCTTTTACGCAGTTGGGGAGCGGAAGACTCGTCGTCTGGTCACCGAGTGATCACCACAAGCCATGACAACCTAGCGGACCAGCAATTATAGCAGAAAGTTATATGTCCAGAGAACCAATCAATGGAAGACGATGTACATGTAGCTAGCTTCTCATTCGCCACGGTTGAATACAATAGACCTTTCCCCTTGAGCGGGGGTCCTGTGGTTTGTTTCCCCAACTAGCACTCAAGCGAACGAAATCTTTTGTTTTTCTGTTACTGCGATTTTCATTCTGCGAACTCGCACTAAACATTTCCCAACGCCAGACTGCGTTTTGGCTTCCGTTCGCAGAATTGTGAAAATCGCAGAACAAGCTCTTTAATATAAATTGTTTCGCACGAGTGCCAGTTAGGGAAACAAATCAAGCGGTCTAATGAGTTGTCAGGAGTTGTACTGTGAGTTGTACTGACATGTGAAAAGGAATAATATGGAAAGGGTCTGACTCAACGATTCTGAACATCCTCGCTCCCCTTCCCTCTGTGTTTGTAAAGGAGACGATATAGAGATTCTAAAACGAAAATACCCATGAGAAAAAAGTTTCCACAGGGGTCCTTGTGTGACGCTGGAGTTTCCACAGGGGTAGTTGTGTGCCCCTGGAGTTTCCACAGGGGTCCTTGTGTGACGCTGGAGTTTCCACAGGGGTAGTTGTGTGCCCCTGGAGTTTCCACAGGGGTCCTTGTGTGACGCTGGAGTTTCCACAGGGGTGGCTGTGTGCCCCTGGAGTTTCCACAGGAGTCCTTGTGTGACGCTGGAGTTTCCACAGGGGTAGTTGTGTGCCCCTGGAGTTTCCACAGGGGTCCATGTGTGACGCTGGAGTTTCCACAGGGGTGGTTGTGTGCCCCTGCAATTTCCACAGAGCCTTTCTTTTCCCCCAGGAATTTTACAGGATGTCGACGGGCAAATTTGATATTTCCTCACGGTTCACAGGAGAACATGAAATTTCCTCAAAGGGTTGCTTCAAATTTTCGCAGGGGTTGGAGTATCGGAGTTAGGTGTGGCTTTTTTTTTTGGAGGAGGCTCTGGTGACAGCCAATGACGCATGTGCGAGATTTGATACAAAGCCGTTGAGATGAAGATATACGCATACTCTATCGTTCAAATCAACCAATCAGCGAAGGTCCTTAAACTGCTGCAACCAGAGCCTCCCGTGCTAGGTACGATAATGATTCTTGTGATGTTTCCGTTTTGTATCTTTTACGAGCGATTATGCCTCGCCATTTCTATAGTCTACATCGATCAATTAAAACTTGTAATGACAATATATTACCTCGACTTCTTGGCTTTTAATTCTGTTTCTCAAGTTGTTTTTACATAAACTCTATGTTTTTAAAATCATTTCAACTCAATAAATATAATACAAAATATTTCGCAGAGATTTATACATTGAATTACACTATAGACTTTCTATTTTTAGGTGGAGTTCAAGTACACCCGTATCTTTATGAAATGGGATAAACATTTTTTTATTTTTATCTTTTTTGTTTGCTCGTTTTTTTTCGTTTCGTGCGAGATATGGGCGCAAAATTATTTTAATGTCCACATATAGACCAAATCGGCAAACGGTGTTTACATCTTGTTGCCGCCCAATTCGGGCCATGTGATTCCTTTGGGTGGATACTTTTGTTAGTTCTGCACATGTGCTCGTGTGCAATCGGTCAAGTGAGAAAAATTGGACAATTGTAACCACCCAAGGGAATCATCACATGATCTGGATTGGGTGGCAACAAGATGTAAACACCGTTAGCCGATTTGGTCTATTGATGGACGTTTCTCTGCAAAAAATTTCATTGCATCATTCTACGCTCTACCCTACTAGCACTAGAGGCCTCTCCTGGTAATGCGCTTTCGTTTTGTTGCCAAAAACAATAACCAAAACAATTTATCGAAAAAATGTCGGTACAGCCAGAATCTGGGGTGAGAGTAAAATAGGCGTGGCCCGATTGTCACGTGATACTAACTCCGATCTCCCCAACTTTTGTACTGACATGTATTTCAGTCTATGTGTAGTATTTGTGTTATATTGGCTGCGCTATGGAAATCAAACTGTTTTTATATGAGAGGTTAAAAATTGGCTGGCATGGGTGCAAAATTACTGGGTCGATCCACCTTAAGTGTCTTCCATCCTTCCATCTCTCCTTTTATGCAATAAACCTGGATGATGAAATGCTCCTTTTAACCTGCCTTTGTTCGATAAACAAAATGTTCGTTTGCTCTTTTAAGGCACTTTATCTTCCTCTTGGCATTTCAGTTAATCCATATCACATACCTACAATCAAATGCAAAAGTAGTTGGTGCACTTGCCTTTCCGTTCCCTTCCTGCCTCTTTCAATGTTGGCTGGAAAATCAGGCCGCTTGTCTAGATCAACTAGCAACATTAAAAGGACGAAGGCGGAGGAAAGGGGAGGCAAGTGCGCCAACGTTTTGCATTTAATTGAATGTTTTCCTACGGGGATCTTCCGTTTATTGACCACGGCGCCCCTGGCAATTTACGTTTCTTGAGAATCGTATCAGGTGGTCTGCTATAAAACTAAGCAGTTCTTGCTTGCTTCGTCGCTGCCTAATAAATTAATGGTTGATCTGAAACGAAAACAAGCGCACATACTTCAGCCACTCCTTTATTATTGTTTTCGTTTGGTATTAGAAGAGGTATTACATGTAGAAATCTCTAAATCAACATCTAAAAATAAAGTTGTATGTTTGATTTATCAAATTCAATCGAGGATAATGCTCTATATTCTCTAAATCAGCCGATGGAAATGGATGCTTTCTCCGACTTGGTATGTTGCTATGCTGTAAAAATGGCGGCCGGCCCCTGCCCTTTTAGACCTGGGGGTCGTTTCTCGAAACGCCCGAAAACTTTTCGAGCACGATAAATTACCCGAAAAGCGTGCGGATGACGAATTTTGCGTTTCTCGAAACTCCCGAGTTTTTCGCGCCCGATAAAATTGAGTCATTTTTCGCCCCTTGATAAGGGGAGAAACCCTTCTCCCTTATTTTTTTCGGGTTTTCAAAAATCCTCAGAATAGGGAAGAAAAATAACAAAATTAACTAAGATTTTTCACTCCTTTGCGACTTTATTTATCCCTCTAGTACCTGCGAAGTTGAATTTCCCCGAAAGTGCATGTTTCCTCTCGTAAAACAGCCATTTATGAAGGTGTCTTGCTTTGTTTCCAAAATTTATTTCTTTGTCGCGAAATGGTTTCCCGGTAACTCTCCCGAGTTGCTTTTACCGCCATCCCGATAAAATACACCAATCAGGTGCAAGTATCTCGCTTCTTGACCAATCAAATTCATTCTCTTGACAGCTCGCCTGTCAAATTTGACGAGGGGCTGTCAAACGTTTTTTTGGCATGTTGTAAACAAAGTACCAATGCATCTACAAGAATTCGGTGCAAAATGCTTGCTTTTTCGCACATTTTATCTAATTTCTTGGCATTTATCGATGGAAATACCAACATGGCGATACACTTTGTCCCCTGAGAGCGACGAATCGATAAGTCTCCTATGTTTTCATTGTTTATCTATGCAGAGTATTCGCAAATTTTGGAAATCATAATTTTGATTTCGGTTCCCGATAATTACCGGGGGGTTTTGGGAGTTTCGAGAAACACTTTTCGTGACTCCTAAATCTCGCCCGAAAAACCACCCGAAAAGTTTATCGGGCCCGAAAATATCGGGCGATTTCGAGAAACAACCCCCTGGTTTCCATATTTGTCCCAGCTGTCGTGAACAAAGTTGTTGTGGGAAACCGGTATGCAAACCGGCTATCGAAGCAGTTGCGAAACTCCAGTTTCAGTACTGGCTACGGCGAAACTCTGGCCTCAGTACTGGCTATACGGCCCTGCAAAAATACTCTTCCCCTACTTCTGTATGTCTTACCTATTGTGTTTAAGGTGACTGCGGACTAGATGTCCTGCCGCTAGGGCTGATAGTAGTGAGAGTTCTCCTGCCAGGACGGTGCCGCAGACTATACGGGCGAGTTGGGACGCATTCTGTCCTGGCTCCACTTTGCTAGCACCTCGCACTCCTAGCATCTACAAAATACAATAAATAACACCATTGAATATAGAGCAGATTTCGTAAGACACTTTTCTAGTATCGTTAGTGTTGTAAACCAAAACCCTGCGCCATAGTTTATACAGGGGTTACGAGACCGCCGCTCAACATATGAACAAAGACAGCACCCTTATACTCAATTATTTATTCAATCAACAGAAAGAAGAGTTATAGAAAAAAAAATAGTACGAGAACTCTGAAAAAGCGGAAACTATAGGGAAAACAAAGGTCTCTACCATTTTTGGATCCTGCCCAGATAGACTGATGAATTCTTTCGGTAATAGACTCGCGTTTAGGCAGAATTGAACTCTTTGAGTTGTTTTGACCACTTGAAAGTAACAACTGTTATGTAGCTTTATCGTTTGATCAATTTAGACATTAGACTAGCGCGAGACTGGCGCTCTACCAACCGGCAGGCCGTGTCCCTCGTACCATCACCCAACACAGCTGACAGGCAACCCCCTTAGTATATCTTACCTCTAAACAGCTCCCTTGTGCCGTCAATACTGTACCCCCTCCTATGGTGCCGACCTCAATAGAAGGCATAGTACAACTGATATAGAGATCCTCCAGTCTGGGACCGCATGGCTCCAGTAACGTAATACAGCTACTGCTTGACACGTTCTGGGCAGGGTCCTGCAAAGGGGACACCGCATAATATTCAATCGGAAATGCCGTTTAGTTGGTATTAAGTGCAAATCATGTTTCTGAAGACATCCATGAACTTGGATACAGACAAAAATTTAAATGGACGATTCCAGCTATATAACGCACGCGCTGCATGTCGATACATGTGGGATTTTTGTCGAACAAACTGTTAAAAAAGAGCGCACAGCATTCTGGTAGTTGTGGGACACGACTTGGGCATTTCGGAATAAAGACGAGCGTGCGCGCTTATATAGTTGGAATCGTACTTTATCTAGTGCTGCGCAGTTCGGGGAACTTACGAGGGGAGTAACGTTAGAAAAACGTAACCTCTTTAGTCTGACCAAGGAAAATTAGGTTCTTACATGCGTCGAATCGTTACTAATATGTGCCGAATAACACGACGTGTCCCCTGCAAGGAAGCGTGTCAGTTACTATGGTAACCATCGTGAGTGCCAGCTCTCAAGCGCATTGAGTTTTTTTAAGATGATTCCCTTGAATTGCAGCGCGCATCTCTTCTGCGCACGGTTGTGCGCGCGTAAGCAAAACAAGGCCAAACAAACAACATACAAAGCGGGCGATTGATGGTTTTAGCCGCGATATTTATATAATATCAGGACAGTAGATCTCGCTCCTGATTGGCTGACGTACTCAAGTGGGATGATTTCTCTGAAATCGACCATCATACCGCGGCACACAATAATATTCGAAGCAGAACAAAATCTAGGTTGTAAAACGTGTATTAGTAATGCACATCTAGGTTATAGAGCAGATTTCGTATGACTGTGAAAAGTGCCGCGAAAAAGTTGTGCCGCGCCGCGACAGTGACCGTACCGCGACTACGCGATGTCATTCTCTATTTACATCGAGCAAACAGCAGGCCAGGTTCGGTACCGCCACCGCGACAGTACCGCTCCGTGTCGCGGCATTTTTCACAGTCATACGAAATCTGCTCTATCAGGCTACAGTAGGTTAGACTATTATTATTCATACACAGACTTGATTACCTGCCCCGTAGCGATAAATAGGGCGGTGACAATGTTAGCCGCGTGTGCGTTGAACCCTCCGATCGCTCCGGCCATGGCTGATCCTACCAAGTTCTTGCTGTGGTTCAACTCAGTCAAGGCAACGACACTAGTCTTGAGAACCTGAAGGGGGAAGAACATAAGGATAAATGTGTCGTTTTTGTCAATGCCAACCCGTGCGTGACGCGGGCTACCTGTGTTGGTATTTTCGGGCTCCTGGGGCCAAAACAAAGATGGCGGCCTACAAGAACAGCGTTTCACTCTAAAATCTGCACGTTTTGACGAACGTTCTGACAATTTAAGATAAGAAATCAGCGAGGATATAAGGAAATTTTAGAAAACGACACATTTTAACGGGAACTATCTTCATAAATCGTACGTATTTTTTTGGGGAAACAAACTTTGGACTAGCGTTAGCCTGCTTGCAGGCGTTGGAGGCTGTTTTTATCGATGAAAACCCGGAGTTCGTAGTCGCGAGCGCCATCTTTTTTTTTGGGCCGAGTGACAATGGGGCGAGTGACACGAACTCCGGGTTTTCGCCGATAAAAACAGCCTCCAACGCCTGCTAGCAGGCTAGAGAATATGTGCCCCCAACACTCTCGGAGATGATTGACATATTGACCGATTAGCCAATCATAATTCCCGTCTGCTGGTGTACGGGAATTTTAATTAGCGACTCAAAAATGCATAGTTTCCTTGCAGGCGTTCTTTCCCCCTTTCTCCCGCCCCCCCCACCCCGTCGTTTTGTCACTCGCCCCATTGTCACTCGGCCAAAAAAATCCAAGATGGATTTTCGGGTTTTCGCCGATAAAAACAGCCTCCAACGTCTGCTAGCAGGCTAGACTAGCGTGTGTTATCAAATACAGTCGAAGCTCTCGTAAGCGACCACCTCGGGAACTGAAAATTGCGGTCGTTAACGGAGCTGGTCGCTTACGAGAACGGCTCTCGTAAGCGACCACCAAGCGGCTTCCTACTTGAATAATAGGTGTTGGTCGCTTACGAGAGCTTAGTACAATAAATCTAGAAAATATCATGTTATACTAATGCTTAAAATAGTTTGATTTGTTTCCCGACTTTAATTAAGAATAGATAACCACAAATGTGTACAGAGAAAATATGTAGAAAATAGCATTTCATTGGTGCAGCTTGTATCATTTTACATATTTATGAGGTGATGACTGATGTTTTAAAGACAAAAAGTACTTCGGTCGCTTATGAGAGCTTAAAAACAATAGAAAATGTCTGTTGGTGATTTGAAATTGTGGTCGCTAACGGAGCTGGTCGCATCGATAAGGCGGTCGCTTACGAGAGCTTGAAATAACAGAGTTTATGTGACATTTCAAACGGGGTTTCGGGAAAATGGTCGTTATGGGAGCTGGTCGCTTACGAGAGCGGTCGCACAGAGAGCTTCGACTGTACTTTATGATGTGCGCTACAATATTCGACAGAAGACCCACGGCATTGTATTACTTCAAAGTGACGCGAGGGCATTTTTCAGCCCCGCATATACACTTATTTCAGAAACGGTTGCACCGTCACAACTGTCTGTTGTAGCTCGCGATGCGTCTTGGGAGTAAATAGGTATACCAAAACAGAATCATGGACAATCGTTTTTAGGATCAATAGTCATACTTATCACCCTGCTGATGCCAAATGATTCTACAATACACTGCACGCAAGTGTTGGATGTTAACACGCACCGCGTGTTTACACACAGTTGTGACGATGCAACCTTTTCTGAAATAGATGTACACAACAACCAGAAAGAGTGAGAATCTCCGCTAATAGTTATAACTTCATGGTTAGCGTACCTTCGTAACAACATGGCCTGGGATAATCGCCTCGCAAACCACGGATTTTCCCCGCCCCTCGATCCAGTTTATAGACGTAGCTTTCTTGTCAGTACAGTAGTTCCCGCTCAGGCTAATTATCTCCATCGTCTGGAACTTGTCTTGTAGATAATGAAGAACTTTTTCCGTGCCCTGACACAACAACAGGGAATTTAGTAAAACATCTTTCTTTCGCTGGTACAATAAATTAAATGCTAGTGTCCAAATACCTTGGATAGCATGTTCATCCCCATGGCATCCCCGTAGTGGCAAGGAATCTAATAAATAACAAACGACCAGCCACTGCACATTTCACAGATGTCAACCTTGCAAATCTGGAAAAGCGAAAACATATATAATTTAGTATCCACCAAAGCGGTGGAATGCAAATCCGCGCGCTCTGATTTGCTCCTGAAACTCGAATTCGAGGATATTCACTGTTTTGCGTCGCGCGAAAGCGTCGGTGTCAAGCGCAAACGCATACCTGCCAACCTTGGACAAGTGAAAACCGGGAGATAGGGGAATGTGTTGTAATAATCGCGTCTCACCCACCCCCCCCCCCCCCCCCACAAAAAAAGTTGCTCCCTTAAAATCTTTAGGTTTCAATGCAGAAATTGACTGAGCGAGTTGATTTCCCGGGAGATTTACGGTGAAAACCGGGAGACCGGGAGATTTGACTCAAAACCGGGAGTCTCCCGCGTAAACCGGGAGAGTTGGCAGGTATGAAACGTTTCTGGGCAATATTGGCAATACTTTCATTTTATCCAACTGATTTGGTACTAAAGCAACTATACATTTAAGTATTCACCAAATTCCGCGAAAAAAAAAGAAGAGCTAAAGTGTATTTTCTATTTGATATCGGCATACCTGCTTGTACTGTCGAAGACTTGTTTTATATCTTGAAAGTTATATTTATCTTCCAGCCATAATTTGATTTCACTGAAAACAAAACAAGACATTTCCAATCCTTTATTTTATTTACAAAGTCAAAGAAGTAGCGCCTTAGAGGAATACAACAGCTATCTTTTCGGAACATGCGTTTCATCTAAACGTTCAATCTATACAAGATCACTAATTCCTAGTAATGGGGAAATCTTGGTCACATAAATTATGAACCGAGAGTCTGTTTTGGCTCATATTTATTGTTCAGAATTTTCAATTTCTCTCTGGTGAAAAGGCCTCTTTCCACGTGGTCATGAATCCAACGGACTCTTTTTATTTCAAGCCGGAAGCCATTTCGAAGTTTCTACAGTATCATCCTCCCTCCGAGCAAAGGTTACTTTCTGTCTCCCTGCATTTGCTTTACAAATTATTTCTTAAAAGCGTAGAAAACATACCTAGCTTGCATTGCAGACGGTAACCTCATGACGGGGCCTCTCGTCATGCCGTCACCAATAATACTGCTTCTCACACCACCACTTTTCTGAAATTATAATATAAACACGATCACACTCCATAATGAAACAATTCTCTGAATTACCAGCAAACATATGGCACGTCTATAAATGGTTTCCGCAACTAGAACCACTCAAAATACCAGAAACGTGAACTACTTCGCTAAAAATCATAATATAAACACGTTCAAACTCCATATTGAAACAATTCTCTGAATTATCAGCAAACAAATAGTTTACGCAGCTACAACCACTCGAAATACCAGACCCTACTTCGCTAGTTAATAGAATGACAGAAAGAAACCCCTTTCGCAGGATAGAGACAGGGTACCCTGGGAGAGAAATATGTTTTGTCGACATGTGAAAATGCATAGTTTGTTGACCTTAATAGGATTCAAATATTAGCTTTTTCTGCTTCCCGATACAAAAACGTTGAAATTCAATGTTCAATGCGAAAGTTTCACATGCAGACAGGACATGTCTTTGTCACGAGTGGGGACGTTTGATGAAATCGATGGTACATTTTTAAGCGTTCTTTTAATTACCATAAGTGCACTACATCCTCTATTAGTACTGGCTACCAGACACCCCTCAGTGGTTGCCATGGGGACATAAAACTGACGACCGTCTAGTAAGAGTGGTCCAGCTACTCCTACTGGCACGGGCATGTATCCAATCACATTCTCACAACAAGCACCCGATACCTATACACAAGATAATAACAAGTAAACAATGTCAACATGACTGGCAATTTTGGAGGGACGGGAACTCATCCCTCGGATTTCCCGTTCTCACGGATTTTAGCACAATCTCCCGAAAATGAAACTTATTGAAGTAAAGTGCAGAGAACTGCCAGCCTACTTTTTACTGAAAAGAAGCATGTAGCTTGGAAAGCTTGAGAGCGACGGAGCGCATTTTTTGCAGTATTTTGCCATCAAATGCCGATTTCTGAAAACTGATGTCTTTACAAACACTATAAAGAGATTGATTTTGAAACAAAGTCTTTTTAAGTCCTGAAGGGGTTGACTTCCCTAAATTTTATCTGGTCTAGTCAGGAAAGTAATGTCAAATTGTTTTTCTACATTACACCCACACTAACTCAAGTTCGTTAATCATCTTGAAAAACCTGATACTATTTTGTCAAATTTCTGTTTTGAAATGTTTTAGGGAGCTTATTTGTGTATCTAACACTGAGCTTTTGGTCATCAAAATTTCGCACAGCAAAGTGGAGATTTGACAGTTTGAATTTCCAATTTTATAAAGGGTTTGTATGGGAATTCTGAACTTCTGTCGCGTTTTTCTCAAAGTGTAAAATAGACTGCTTGTAGTTCCTTCTTTGGTGAACTTCCGTAAAAATGAGCGCGTGAAAAAACAGGAGCGGCACTCGTTTCTCACGCGCTCATTTTCACGGACGTTCGCCAAAGGAGCGACTGCGAGCATTTTAGAGCTACGGCTAAACTAGGACACATGTAGCTCTCAACATTTGTATCCTGCATGTTTCCCCGGGTGGCTAAACTAGGAAACATCGCACGCGTGTGTCTCGGACACATCAAATGTTTCTTGTCTGGTGAAGAAACATTTCTATGTGTCCCTGGTGCAAAATTTGTTGCGCGCAACAATGTTTTGGAAGGAACATGTGTCCTACAGCTTCCTCGTGTATCCACTTCACCTGAGCAAGAAAAACCGTCAATTTTCATAACGACTCGAATCTTTTCTTCTCAGAAAAGAATTGGAAACTAGATTTTGTGATCTCATTCAAGTCGTCCCTGAGCAAAAATACTGTTTGTTGCGGGCAAATTAGGCGGGAAAATCTGCCAATCAGAATGGGCAATTCCAGAAAATAAAGGTCCCCCCCCCCCCCACGGGCGGCATTAGGAAATTCCGATGGGATGGGGGGTTTTAAGAGCTCGGAATTCTGATTGCAAGGGGGGGTTTTCGAAGCTGGATTTTTTTAACCTGCCCGGAATTCTATATGCACGGGGAGTAAACCATTTTGGAAATTCTGGATGCATGGGGGGGTCAAAAACTAGTGCCGCCCGTGGGGAGGGTACCTTTATTTTCTGGAATTGCCCAATAGTTTTTTTACGATAGCTTACCCTTGTATAGTCATAGTACTGATAAGGCAGCTCTGCGAGAACTTCTTCACTCTTGTTTATCTTTCTTGCAGTAACTTTTCTCCTGTAGGACAAGAATCAGTCACAATCAATGAGCTGCATTCCAAACCTTTTAATTTCTGAAAGTTCCAATGTAATAATTTGTGAATTAACAAACTTAAAGAATACCATTTCTTTTTCTTCTAACTGAGCCACCGATTTAAACTTCAATCAATCAATCTTTATTGTTATTTTGACATAAGTTAAAAACGCACACTACCTGCAAATAGCGGAGCTAATCAAGGCAGGCAGTGTGTGGACGCTAAATACAATTATACTTTTTTACATTAGAATACCAAAACTTCTAAACAAAACGACAACCATCCCTTCCAGTCGAATTAAAAGTATCTGATACAAACAATGACCCCTTCCTGGCAACTTTCAAAATTTGTCAGCAGACAGATTTTGCCTCTAGGGACATTTGCTCCAGAGAAAATGTAGTCTTCTTTATTTCGTCAGTGTATACTGACGAAGAGCAATTTGTCTCACCTGATGTTTACTGCTCTTGCTAAATCCTTTATTGTTGACTCCAGTTGGTAGCCAGGGATGACTTTGTGTTCAACTAAACTGCAGATTTCATCATCTGTTAGCGTGAAGATTCCGTCCTAGAAAAAAGCCATACACCAAGGCAAGTGAACAATGGACGGAGTTCAAAATTCCAGAGGGGACTGTCAGGAGAGGTTGCTCTCTCTATTGAGGATACCACCTTTTTTTATCCGACCCTCCCCCCCCCCCTATTTTTATCTTGAAGGTTTCTACCACTAAATTTAGCGAGTATAAGGCGGATAATTCGTCCATCGGCAACGATGTTTCCTTGTTGCTAAATTACCGGCAGTTTTCTATTGTTTGCCATTGGCTATTTGACCGGCAGTCGAAACAAATTTAGTATTTTGAGCGCTAAACCTTTCCTAAATACTAACCGTTAGTAAAGGTTTAGCGCTCAAAACACTGAATCTGGATTATTTCGTTTCATGGTGAAACGTGTTATTTGACCGGCAGCCGGCAATATAGACAATTCAGCGCTTTTTAGTGCGTCTCTTACTTCGTCAGTTGCGTCCGAACTATCGAAGTGGCGTCCGAACTATAGAACTAAATTATTTTCGTCTGGACGTTTTATCCGCTTGTATTCACTGAAGACGAAGATCAGTTCTGGCGAAGTCAGAGACGCACCAAAAATTAATCATTGCAGTAAGTCTACTGGACGAATAACAGATCTCCAAAAACCGATGCACAGACCATTCATGACAAGAGACGGATAAACGTCCAGAACATGTTCCAGACGAATTAAGTGTCGTCCGAACTGACGAACAAATCGTTTAATTCATCTGGAAGTTTTATCCATCTCTTGCCAGTATTCACACAAGACAAAGCAACTGACGAAGTAAATCATTGCCCTAAGTCGTCTGGACGAATTATCCGTCTCTAGTGTAACGGCCAGTGATTTTTTTTCTATTTTTTCTGTATGTGTTGTACATGTACCACATCGATTAGTCTATATAAATTTACTTACAGGCTCTTTCATAATACGCTTGCATTCCTCCAAATTCCTCATCCCTCCACTGAAAGCAACCTTCTCCAGAATAGGGCTGCTTGATAACGTTACACTGCTTCGGTTTGGGAAAGACGCATGAGGCACAGATATGGATTGACTTTCACTAGATGCAGAGTTTGATTCTGGCTCAATTCCTTTGCTTTGTCTCTCGATAATATTAGAATGGGAATCGTGGAAGTCAACTTTCACTGTGGGAGCAACAACATTTTTCCGTACTATACTTTTACTCCTTGACCTTTGATGAGAAAACGAAAATGTTCTTTTTAGAGGTGACTGTTTATGACAGTGTTTCTCCTCTTCTTTTGCTTTTGATGGAACAAGTTCAACTGAAGCATTCTTAGTTTGTAATGGTGGTACAGGTAGCTGTAGTGGTTCTTCTTTAGCTGTTGTATCTTGATTTAGCTCTTCAGATATTTTATTCAGTTCTTCCTTAATAAGCTCTTCATCTCCAATTGTAAAGGTTGATCTTCTTTTCCTCATAACTGATGCTTTCACAGCTAGGAATTCTTTGGAAGGTGGTGCCGATGAAGGAATTTTACCAGTGGAGAAAGATCTTATTGTTTTATGTTTTTCAAGTTCGTGTGGTTCTAGTAACTGTGCACCATCGTCTTTTTCAAGATACAAGTATTTGGTAGCCACCATCAGGGCTAAAACAGCTGCTAAAACCTGTAAAAGTAACAATGGAAAATGACATAATTGCCATCATGCCAGGACTCTCTATTAGGGTTGGCATTCTTATCAAACTAGGCTATCTAAAACAAAAGGTTCAACATTAATTTTATAACAACGTCAAAAAGAACTCACATGCTCAGCATTTACAGCAAGAAATCTGCAAATGAAAAATAATTAAATAAGCGACAGATTCACATCACTGCTTGCCATGTTTGATTCCCAGCTTGTGCTCCTAGAAATTCTAGGAGTTTTTTCTTTGCTGCTTGGATCATGTTTCTGGCAATGATAGTAGCTCATCACAGGTTCGAGTGGTTTTTCATTTTCCGTGTGTTCCATGTCCAGGGCGGGGTATCTCTTAATGTCTATAATATGTAGATGTTCAGGCAAGCCTGTCTATTTAGAATGGGGTCTCAATTTGGATCCAAATCATATAGAACAGGGTATCTTTTATGATGAAGATTGTCCATATTTGGAGGTAACAGCGGCACATACCCACACTATATCTAGCTAAGTACCCCCTCCCCCCAAGTATTACCTTGATAACCAGTGATCACCCTCGGAAGGGTGTGGCACTCCACTACCACCAGTGGTATTATCAGGTCGAATAAGACGACTGTGTACATGGACAAACATCAGGCCTGCAGACTAAATGACAATGAATGCAGATTCAGTTTAACAATTTACTACATGCCTGGGGATTCAGCTTTAAGGTGTTATTCTTTAGTCTTTCTCAAATAAAGTTTTCTTGCTTGCTTAGTGTGGACGGTCAAATCTGGATAAAAATGAAAACAATAACGTCAACTGCACCATTAATTTGAGACTGTCCTTGCTCAAGCCAACATCAAATAAAAACTGATCACTTGTTTGAAGCTAAATCTCCCGTCCACACTAACACGCTGCAAATCCGTATAATTTTGAAAATGAATACTTTTGAAAATGCGTTAGTGTTGTTGTTGTTGTTGATAGTTACCATGATAAGTTTGACTTGCTGCAAAAGAGGATTTGGGACATGCTCATGCTCATCTGTCGACTGTTCTTCACTCAAATCTTGTTGCCAGTGAGGCTGGCTACTGCCTCTGTCACATAACTACAAATAACAAGTTGTGCATCAGTCAATAGCAGCTTCCATATGGGCCGCATCACACGAAAAGGGCCCGGACGACATAATGCTACTGTTTCCCTTTGCGGTGGAAATTTTCTAATTTGTTGATCATATTTTCTAATTCTAACTACGTACATAAGTAAAAACAGTACTTTGAAAATACACAATATTTAGCCATGTTCAAACAGAGTGCAGACAAATTTAGATATAATAGAATTTCAAACTCAAATTTACGGTGATTTTTGTGTTGTTGTCCGGCCCCTTTTTGCTTGACGCGGCCCATATGATAAACCATTTATTGGCTTGTGAAGTCTCTGCATTTTGAATACCAAAATGCAGAGACTTCACAAACACCTTTATATTTTTGTCGGTTAAGCAAGTTTTACCAGCAAAGGAAAGAAAAGCTTAGGGATTATGATGCCCTGCAGTGTCATGTAAACAAAAACAAACCTTTAGCATGGATTACAAATAACCGCTGTTGAGTGAAATCAATTGCAAAGTGATTACACCAATTCTGAAAAAAACTATAGGAGTGATTGCAATGTAATTACCAATTACTCAGACCATCATCCGAAATCTGCTCTAATGCAGGGGCAGATCAAGTGTGTGTGTGTGTGTCTGTGTTGGGAGATTTTCCCAAACGTTTACTGTATTGTTGAGGAAAGAAATTTGCAAATTTATGTTCCATGTTTTCACTATCTTACCCCCCCCCCCCCCCCCCCCCCCCCCCCCCCCCCCTTCTGAAATTCCTGGATACGCCCCTATGTCCGGCACTGTCTAGTCTATGCAGTACTACATACCTCTAAAAACAATGACAGACAAGCTGGTAGAAATGTCATAAAGATGAGGTAATGTGTAAGAAGGGCCAGGCACCCGAAGTTACTCGCTGTCCCAAGTTCCTCCACTCCAGAGAGAGTCCCTACTCCTATTACGAGAGCTCCCACCAGGGTGTTAAGGGTTAAAGACGGTCCAAGGGTGCTGACGCCTTGGGCTATCTGTGATGGGGCTTCCGCCTGTGAAATCATAATACGTAAAGTTATAGAAGCAATACAGCATACATGACCAACAATAGACTGTTTTTTTCTTCCTGGTCTTGTTCCCAGATGGTTCTCTGTTGAAGGGGCACTCACACTCTTGCCTGACAAGCAAATAATTCAAATCGCAATCCAATTCCATCCTCTTGATAACAGATAAAAACACTATGAATTTGTATTGATTTAACAGTGTTACCACTGTATGCATTGCTACGCGACCTCAAAATTCACGGTTGCGATTGGCGATTCTCAGCAAAGGAATTGTAATGTCAATTTTCTTGAGTCAGAAAGTTCATAATTCTAGGACAGAAAGCCAAAGGATAGCTTACAATTATTTTAATTGATTTTACAATTAATGTCGACCCACCGAAGTAGCCAAATCCAACGTTTTAGTTTTGATTGACGGCTAAAAATCGCCAATCGCCCATCGCAACAGTGAATTTTGAGGTCGCGTAGCAATGGATACAGTGGTAAAAGGTCATTGAACAGACCTGCACTGTTATTTTGGTTATTCCCAGTAAACTTAAATGTATTTTTGGTGATTCGAATTAGAATTATTTTTTGACAGCTTGTACAAATAGTAAATGTGTGAGTATCCCTTTAAGGTGTTAAAAATCCATTTCAATCTGCTGAATATTTCCTGAGTTCTGATTTGTTGATTTGATGTGAGTACTGCATGCTACTAACAATCGTTTGTGACCCCGCGAGCGAAAACATACCTAACGTCTTTTTGAACACTTGCTCAAAGTGTTCAATGAACGTTCGATGCCCGTTCGAACGTTCTTTCAAAACGTTCGAACGCGTTAGCAAAGCGTCAAATTTTATCGCATGGCCGTTCGAACGTGTTAGGAAAATCATTGAAATGCATTGAAATGTACCTACTCCTCCTATTTCTTCCTTGTTACCCCCGAAATTGTTTCTAAAACTGCAAAAAGTGCCCCAACAGGCAAATTAAGCTAAAAGTGTATTTTTTGAATACCATTTGCTCTGAGTCAATACTCTCTAATTTGAATGAAATCACAGCTGATGTTTAACAAATGTCCTCTGATTTTCGGTGGTATGTCCTCTTATATACCACGGAATGATGTAATAAAGTGGTCAAAATGTGGTGGACTCACGAGGCGCAGCTGAGTGGGTCCGCAGTACATTTTGACCACTTTATTACGTCATTCCATGGTATATAAGAGGACATACCACCAAAAATCAGAGGACATTTGTTTTATACCACAACAAATAGGTAAAAATAAATACAAAAACAGCACGCGCGCTCGACCAAACAGTGTTTTCATTGGTTCTTTTTATCGCGCGCTGATGATGGCGCGTTTCGTGGTATATACAGTACTTTTATGTACCCACAGCTGAGATCCAATCAGAATTCGAGAAACGCGCACGTTGTGGTATAATAGTTGATTTACTCACATAAGACTTGGATAAAAGGGCAAACTTAGTCAATGTGCCAACTGTGGTGAAGTCATTCAGGAGAATGAAAAATGGAAGTGCTTCCCTAAAAAAAGATACACAACAAGCATAAGTGAAAGCCATAGACTTTACACTCCATACAGTAAAGGTATACTCTCGCTGCACAGTAATTTTAAAATTCAGGGCTATTGTTCACAATATGTTGTCTCAAAGACATAAGAAGTCTGATCTTTAGAGCTCTTCAAAGGGTAAACAATTTTTATATAAAACTGAGTGCCAGTTGGTATTTTGTTTCCTCACCTTAATACAACTAACTCTCCACCAAATATATTTCCAACAATAGATGTGTAAACCAGACAGGAAAACAGAGAAAACATGCTAACAATCCCTATGAAAAAAATAACATAAAAAATTATCAAAGGTGACAAAGCATGAAGTCAGGCCTGGTGGTCGAACTTTGCAAACATGCAGAGATGTCAACCTGTGACCTTAAAAAGTTAGAGTTAGAGATGGGGTGTTTTGGACCCACATATAATCTATCAGTACCTAATTTTTATTGATATGTCGAATTTTTATCCTCACAGCTTTTAATGAAAACCAACAACCATAACTAAAATGTAAATTCTATTAGATTATATCTTAATGCAATGAATCTGGCTTTGGTCTGTCCTTCAGAATGACCTGGGAATCAAACATGTTATAACTCACCTATCAAATACTTTGAGCCAGTATTTAACAACTTTTTACACTGTAAGAAGATACATAACAGAGCAAGGAAGTAGCTTGTGGTGCTGACGTGAACATGGATGCCCGTTGGTAGAGGGACCTGAGATGAAAATCAGGAATTCAAATTAATTGTAGGAAGGCATTAAAAGTCTACATCCATTTGAATGGGTGACACAGTAAAAAAAAAACATAGAAGAACAGCTGTTTTGGGGACTCGCATGAGGACTATATGGTTGCCAATGGCGACTAGATTTAGGGTTTGGCAAGCAAAAGTTTCAACGTAGTCACCAAATGTGACTTACCTTTCCAGTCAGTATATTGTTAATTTGGGATAAAAAGATTGTGACCAGATTTCTATATTGGCAACTAAACTTTACTATTCTGTCTATCTATCTACCAGTTCAGCGACCCCTCAGGTGAGGATTATTGCTGGGCAGTCAGTAAAGGAAAAAAATAGAAAACAATTGTCGACTAGAACTGTTTATTGGGAGCAAATGGCGTGGCTTGAGTTAACAGACACCCAATCAAAATCAAACAATTTGAGTGAGACTCAATGTAGAAGCCATCCTGAACTCACAAAGATAAAGGCGACAAGTTAAAATATGCCAACCAATCAGAATCACTACCCAGATCTGTGCAGCCCAGGGGGGGTACTTGGATATAAAAATGACAGGGGGGTTCGACGTATTTTTTTGGGTGTAAAATTTGTAGTTAAAGTATTTTTTTGGGTTGAAATTCTACCAGGTATTTTTTTGGGTGTTTAAAAATCTGCGGGGATTTTTTGGGGGTTGAAACTTCTGACAGGCTAGTTGATCATCAAGATATACTGCCTTATACTGAAACTATAATGGGATGGGCATAATGTGTATGCTGGTATAAATAGCCTTTTTAGGCTTAAAAAGTTGGGTATTTTATTGGGTATTAAATTTTGGGAGCAGGTATTTTTTTGGGTATAAAATTTATGGCTCAGGTATTTTTTGGGTATGAAATTTGGAACTCCGTCGGACCCCCCCCCCCCATCATTTTTATATCCAAGTACCCCCCCTGGGCTGTGCAGTGTCATGTCACCCGGAGCGTTACATTTGGCTATATTGCTCAGATGTCTCATTCAAATCGTTTGACTTTGAGTGCGCGTCTGTTAACTCAGGCTACCAATGGCACCTCTCAAAGAACTACTGTTAGGCCATGCTCACTACTACTTTTTCTAACAATCTATGTTACTGTGCTATCCAGTTAAGCTTGGAGTGCCTATACGGGTAGTTTTGTCATTAATTTTCACATTTGTTTGAGTGTCTGGACAGTTAGTCAGGGAGCATGTGTACTCCCGTGGGAAATTTGTGATGAAAGCAAGCAACTAAGCTAGTTGTGTTCAGGGGACCTCAAGTAACAAGAAAAGTGATGTTGCCAAGTTTGCAACCTACTCGGTGCCGTTTAAGGTTTTTTTTTTTAAATGACGTTTCCCTCCCAGCATGAAAACGAGGCTCTAAATTAAAACTAAGGATATCTCAATAGTTTGTGGCTTAAATTGTTACAAACTAACAGGATATAATGGAAATCACATATAAAACCAGCTGGAAGTCACGTAATTAGTTCAACATGAAAGCGAGGCTATCTGTATTATATCAAATATCCAGAAATTTCTGAAAAAACATTATTAACATCCTCTGTATTCTGGGCAGTTTAAAAAAGAAAACGTAGACTCGAGTTTCCAGTAACAGTTTATCACCAATTTCCCAACAAAATACCGCAAAAGCGAACATTTATTCAACAATTCAAATAAAAAACACAGGTAGCCCAATTCTCAGATTTAATGGTAATCAGATTTCCCGATTGTTCGTACCTCTATACGCGGCAATACATCCAAATATGTCTTATTTTTGATATTCAATGATTATAGCATCACTAATTTGACATCATCTGTTGACATGTTCGTGTAACTGTTAGAAGTGTAGGCAAGAATTTCTGTTAAATTGCCATTTAGATTTAAATCTGCATCCGACTCCGACTGTTCGTAATCAGAAATGCATTCATCTTCACTCTCATTGTCATGTAAGTCACCATACTCATCATGGCAGTCGTCGTCGTCTTCATCATCAGACATGTTATTGCACTCATCACCTGTGTCAGAGCAACCACAGAGTTCCGTGCACTTGAGTCCAGCCTTTCTGCACTGACATCGCTTGCTCGCACATCTGTCTTTCACGCATTTGCATTTCACAAGATGGACGATGGCGTTAGGAGCTAGGGGAAGGGTGGTCATCACTGGCATCCACACTTCCTCGTCTTCTTTCCATTCCCAGCCAAAATTCTTCGGCGATGGCAGGACTGGATTGGCAACACAATCGTTGTTCCATACAAGTAGCTGATAATGGGCACGGAGGATCGCTTGATGCAACGCAGCTTGTGTAGGAGGGAGTTGTTGTGATCTCGCCTGTTTCTTTGTAAACAGCCACCATCTCAACGCCTTGATTGAGCAGATCTCTGTCTTGGGGAGAAAGAGCTGGCATACAAACCTTTCTACTGCTTCAGGGTCTCATTGCTTGGAAGATCGCTTGTACCAAGTTCAGATAACGCTTTGATTACAGCGTCACTAGCCTCCATGAAAGCAGTCCAACATCTAGGCTTCCCCTTTTTGGCGAATGAACCAGTGTTATCCGCTCCTGTTAAGGCATGGAACGAAGGTAGCGCTTCAGTTTTCAAAGGGTCGAGAGCACGGACAATTGGCTGCAGAGCTTGATTTCTCGATAGTTTAAACCCTTGCGAGTCACAAACAATGTATTCTGACAAAGATCAGGCGTATCTCGTCACTCTCCCCATACTTCTCAAAGATGGGCAAGTTGTGAGCAATTCCGTATCCATTCTGGCTTGTCAAGGGATTGTACCTCTGCCATTGCATCGATAACAGATACTCTCATTCTTTGCTCGCGACTTTCTTCTTCTTGACATGTGTTTCTGCATTCATCTTTGGGTAACTTCTCCAGGATGGTCATTAATGCGCTCTTGGCCGGGCAGTGTAGCATTGTTCCATCCACAGCAAACATAGATCTAGGAACCACCCTGAATTCGTAATTTCCGACGGCCTCCTGGATGTCAATTTCTGGTCGGCTCTTGCAGATAACCACCATGCGGGCAAATAGGTTTCTGTCCTCTTGAAGCTCTACTGTCTCGCCAGAGCTTGAAACCTTGATCTTCTTGGCCATGGTTTTCCAAGTCTGAAGCTTTTGCTTTTTCATTTTCGACCACAGATTGACCTTTCCTGACTTGATACGATCTATGACGAAAATTTCATAGAGCTTCTGGCCAATGTCGCTCTGACCAACGAGGTCTTTCTGGACTTTCTCTGGAACCACCACCTTTGTTACTAGGTTGAAGAGCTTGTTACTTTGTTGATTGATAAAGGTATTTGAGAAGCTTTCCATAGTGCACAACAGCTTTTCGATGTTCTTCTCTTCTCGAGATATTACCGAGGCTGTCAAAGTATGATGATGGGTGCCTTCATTTGTCGCCGTTGTGCCTGACATCTCCTTGGCTTCTTCTGCCAGTCGTGCGAGTTCGGGAGCAATGAGGAAGAGCTTTGTGCGGGCATTCGGGGTCAAAGTGATCCCAACTAGACCCCCGATACCTTCATGGAACGGTCGATTTGTTCGAGAGCATGGTCAGCACCTAGTGCACAAAATGGGACATCTGGAGTCTTGTTGATAACCCAGTTGCCTTCGAGGAACTCTTGGTATATCTCGGGATCTGTCTCGTGTAGGGTCTGCATTTCGGCATCCTGGCGTATATTACCCGGTCGTGGGCAAAGAAATATTTTACCATAACAGTTAGCTTTCTCGCAAAACGATTGGCTAATTTGCCGTGGGAAATAAGAGTCCATACCACTTTGCTCACATCAGCTTGCGCGTGCGGCTCAACAACACTGGGAAACTGTTCGAATGCGCGCGCTATTTGCAACGGAAAATGATCATAATTATATCATTTGGCATTTTGTCATGGTATAAAACAAATTTCCAGAGGTTTTGAGTAGTGTGGATTCTTATTTACCACTTTTTACGCCATCTTCGTGGTCAAAATTTGTTGTGGATTCACTCGCCTGCGGCTCGTGAGTCCACAACATTTTGACCACGATGATGACGTAAAGCGTGGTAAATACGAGTCCACACCACTCAAAACCTCTGGAAATTTGTTAACTTTGTGAACAACTGCAGTGATGTTAGATGCAGTTGCCAGTCCCCCGTTCGAACTGCTCTAATGAACAGCATCATCTCCATGATCATCTGCATATAGCTTCCAAACACCTGAAACTGTGGATTCTGGCTATTCCTCTCTTCAAAACTCTTCATTTTGTCGATCACATCCTCGTTCTGCATCACCTCTACCATTTTTGCGGTAGCTTCTTTGATGTCGTTCTCGTCTCCATTTTCAGAAGCCTTCCCAAGCGCTTCTGCGCATCTCTGGATGTTCTCTAGCATATGTGGCTCTTGCTGTGCGAAAAACGCTCTCTGGTAAAGCATGAATAAGGCTCCTCTCTTCACATGTTTTCCTTCTATGATTTGCTTTACTGTAGTTGGGCCATACAGATCGGATTCCGACCAACAAAGATCCACGCTGCTATTTTCGACGAAGGATGTCACAAAAAAAAACATTCTAATTAATTTTCTCAATGTTCCATTAACATCTTAATAACCATTTTAGTGGAAAGACGACTTAATGTGAAGTTCTTTAATGTCATAAAATGACTTACTCTTACGTATTGCAAAATAAAAAGGCGAAGAAAGCGCATATCAAGACGTTTGCAGCCTAACCTTGTCGACTTGCCGCTTTCCTTATTAGGAATTCCCCCCCACCTTATTTGGAAGGTCTGTAAGTACTTTTCCTCATATTTTAGCGAAAAAAGCAGAGAAATCCACCAAAACTTGCAGGTATTCGAGAAACATCGTACTCATGGCCGCCATGTTGTTTTTGTCTCCGCCAAAGGGCCTGGGGCAAAACACAGGTAGCCCGCGCGTATTCACAGAAAACGACAACGCTATCTCGATATGGAAGAAAATCGTATTATCGCTTTTCTGAGAATTGGGCTCCCTGTGGTTTTTGGTGCAAAATACCTGAATAAATGCTCATCTTAACTTTTGTCTTACAAAAATGGCGGTATATCTTTACTGGGACCCCAATCAAGGTTTTCCAAGCTAAGACGTTGCTTAGAATGCAACTTGGAGAATATTATTCACCTATTTGGAGAAATTTGGGATTTTTAAAATAATACAGTCAGCCTCGTTTTCATGATGTGAAAATCATGTGACTTTTAAAGAGTGCCTCATACGATTTTACAAGATATCATGTTAGTTTGAAATGATTCGAGACGAAAACTATAGAGATATCACGAATTTTAATACAGAGCCTCGTTTTCATGCTGGGAGGGAAACGTCATTTTCTAAAAAAGCTCCTTAAACGGCACCGAGCAAGTTGCAAACTTGGCAACATCACTTTTCTTGTTACTTCAGGTCTCCTGAACACAACTAGCTTAGTTGCTTGCTTTCATCACAAATTTCCCACGGGATCGAATTTTGTGACATATGCTCCCTGACTAGTACCGTTGTCAAGTGGAGTTCGCAATGTTGTCAAGGAAAAGCTCGTGATTTTGAAACTTTGTCTCTTATGAACTCGCCTTGCCAATGCACCATTTCAAATGCAAAACTATCAAAACGAACTGTTAAAACTTGTCAACAAAACTATGGGCGCTCCAAGCTTACCTAACTGGATACCACAGTATTTCTAATGGTCAGAGCAGAACTCCAACTCAGACAACTGGATTAGAAGACTCTGTCATACACTGAATACTCAGCCACGTTCCCTCTCTTCCAAACCAAACATTCTGTTATGTTAGAAAGTGTATCAAATAAAGTGTCAGAATTACGCAGTGATAAACTCAATTCAAACACTTGACATATAATTGCACTGAACTTCATGCTCAAGTTTATCTTTTTCCCACCATACGAGTACCCTGTATCAGGACCAAGATCTGCAATGTATGTCAAACTGCATGATGCCTTGTTCTAGAACTACACCCGACACTGGGGTACCTTAACTGATGTATGTGTGTGATAGGACTGGAAACAATTATCTCATGTTCATCTATACACACATTAGCTCATGCTTACAATCCATTCCCAAACAAACAACACAAAATGCTTATTAGGAAAGGTATAAGCGATATTCCATTCCTGAGCTTCTGAAATTTTGCAACGTATACTTCCTGAACAAGTCAGCGATGAAATTTGCAACTCATGTAAGATTTTTAATCTCATTTTGTGTTATGTCGTGAAATACTTTCGCTTCCTATATGAGAGATTTAATCGTTCTCGTTACGTCTTTTTAGATTATTTGTTGACCCAAAGTGCACGTAACCTTTAAAACGAAAATCACTATTCAAAGTCCTAATGATGAAAAGTCTTGAGTAAAAACTAAACATTGCATAATGTCCAAAAGCCAATTTATGACATGTCAACTTGTAGGTTTCAAATCAGTCCCGAAAAAGCGGTTTTCTAGCTCTGTCAATAACAGGACAATGAAATTACAACAACATCCTCCATTCTACGATCTTTAGCGAGCAAGCCCCTAGTCAAAATAGGAAAATTCAGCTGATCAAATAAACAGAAGCTTGAAAACTTACTTTGCCATTTTGTGTTGTAGCTATGAGATTACCACCGTCGGTGCCGATTTCTGTGTGTGTGGCGTCGTAAATACTCAAAGTTAACATGCAAACAGTCCCAGTTATACAAAGTAATAGCACTTCTACTGGGTGAGATGCACACATAAAGCCATGAGTGTAAAATAACCCGTTAATTCCACGTTTTTCCATGACAATTTGAGTTTCGTTTCTACTCCATTCGCTTTGCGTTTGATTTTACTCCTCAAGGGGTGGTTACTCTTGCATAAGCCGAAAGGGCGATGACGTAGCACCACAGGCTACCCATGGTTGCAGCTCCGCGTTTCATGTTCTTGTTTTCAATCATTTTCTCGCGGCAAATCTAGCGTTTTGCAGTCTTGTTATATTTTTACAGGCTGATATTTTTGAAACAACAAGTACAGAAAAATGAATCCAGGGGCCGGTTCCTGAAAGGTGGTTAGGGCTATTCTAGGAATAAGATTTGCTAATCTAGGCATACATTTAATCCTGGAAATCGAGTTCCTGAAAGCGGGAATAGCGCTATTCCTGGGATTAAATTTAGTACACCTCGCGAGCGATCGGGGATGATCGTCGGGAATTTTCAGTTTCGCCCCTAAAAGATACTATTAAAAAGGACAAATAAAAACAGAATACTTTTTTTGTCTCCGCGCAAAATATCATCTACCGGGATACCTGTGTCATCAATCACGTGACCGGTGCAAGTTTTCACCCACAAGCCATTGCGGCCGCGAGACCACGCTTTGACTCCTTCTGCCAAAAGGTTGAACGATCTCACCGATTTGAGGTAAGAAACGCTCGCATTTTCGGCATATTACGCTGAAATTCCCAAATAAAACACCTGATTTTGATAGAATAATACATATTCTAGAAAATTACTACGAAAAACTGCATTATTTGGTGCGAGAATGGTGTGATTTTGAGGTTTGTAACTCGCAGCTTTCTCGACCACCTGTTCTTGTTAGAGCTTCAATCGAGGAGAAACCAAGCGATTACCGTACTCATGCAAATTTGGTGCCTTATTTTCACGCATTTATGTGTAAATTTGCAAAACCACAGTTTATTTTGCGATAGTAATAGCCCTAGTTTAGTCCCTAGGCAAGTCCTGTTTTCTGTGAGCTGCAATTTCCATCAGAATTAGTCGCTCGTTTCGATTGTGATGCCTCGATGGTGATCCAAGATAAGCGTTGCCTTTTTCGCTTCTTATCTTGTGTTGCTATTTGTTCCTTGGCTACTCGCTTTCTTATCAAAGATGATTCTCTTTAAGGTTGACTTTGTAAAATGAAATCTAATCAAAGAACTAGCAGGTTTTGGTTTCTTGGCAAGCATGTTTGCAAGACACAAAAATGTCATTTGTTTGGCACAAATGAAAGGAGTAATACAAAAGCGTTAATGTTGACTCCATGGCAGAGAAGTGGAATACTTTAATAACACAAAGGTTCTGAGAAAATTCCAGATAGGAAAACCAGGAGAAATAAAGTAAAATATATATAATATGATAATTCAGGAATCTTTTGCCAGGAGATAGGAGTGAAAAATCTTGAGACTCCCAGCAGAACTGGGAGTGTTGGCATCCCTGCATGGGTAGCAAGAAAAAAAGAACCAAATAATCCTTCATGTTAAACCACACATGCTTTCCCACATTGTTGCAATAGACAGATAATCTTTAAAACTCTGCAGTAATTGAATTCAACAGGCCAAGGGTGTAAAATAATATTTCAAAATGGCTCAAATCTGTCAGCTATGTGGGCACCAATACAAAAAAGCTGTCCAAAAACTGAAGCTGATAATATTCCATTTGACAAGATGTTGTAATGAATATATGCACCATAGAGCAATTTCTGCAAAATTGCTGAACAATAGGACATTTGCACTATTGCGTCATTTGACTACGACTACCAGAATCCTTTTCAGTTTTCTTTTATTATGCAGAAAAGCCGCTTTAGGAAACAATAGGAGGTAATTACACGAACAACCCATGTTTGTTATCTTACTTTTGGCCTAAAAAATGGCTGGCAAAGTCAGAAAAAGTGCTGGCTATCACCAGCAGCCAGTTGCTATTTGAACCCTGTTACCAACATCACTAAAAACTGTTAGCACCCCAGAAAAAAATGATTGATTGTTTTTCAAATTTTCAAGTTAGGTTTTTAATGTGATCACGCGGTCATAGTCTTTGTACAGGAGCAAACAAAATGATGCATGAAATTACATTACTCACATGCTAATTACCTAGCCACAAAACTGGTGTCTTTACGAGTGATATTATCAAGACTTTCTCAAATTTGGTCAGCATGTTTGTCTAATAATGATGCGAAAACTGATTTCATTTCACATGCACTTTAAAGAAAATGCATCATTAATTATTCTTGTACATTTTGCCAGGTGTAAACATATTTTACTGTTTCTTGTGGGAAATGAGAACAAATTTGAAATTCTAATAGCAGTTGAACACAATGTAACTCTACAAATGCAAATAATGTAATATGATTTCCCCTTTCTATTATCTCGGTTTGTTATGTCAACATGGTAAATTGAAGAATATGTATGCCAGTTTCATTTTTCCAAAATCTTTTTGAAAAAGCTAAGTTTTCAAAGAAAAACTAAATAAAACTAAACACTTACGGTACAACACTTGCCTTGACCAATTCATTTTATTGAAAAAAAAAGACCATTATGTAGATCAATCTAAAATCTCATTTGTTTGTGTTTTTTAGATAAATAGATTAGTGACATGTCTGCAGGGGTTTCAATAATGTTTGTAATTACCAGGCTAAGTTTTGGAAGTAGGTGGCTGGGTTTGGGGGTTACATATGAGCCATCGCAAGGGGTACAGGGGCTTTCCCCTGGGGAAATATTAAAATTTGGGTAGCAGAAAAGGCATTTTCCTTGCTTTAATATTGAAGAAATAATACTACCGAAATCACTAAACTGCCGGCACCCTCGAAAATTCGATCGATTGTTTGTCAGTTTTGGTTCGCTCGTCTGGCTGTTTTGATCGTTCCAAATGCATGTGACATTTAAATTTTTGCATCAAACAATGGAAAAAGCGTGTTTTTCCATGTTTGGTACAAAATTTTAATATCACGTGACCATTTGGATCGATCAAAACAGCCAGACGAGCGAACCAAAACTGACAAACGATCGATCGAAATTTTCGAGGGTTCCGGCAGTTTAGTGATTTCGGTAGTAAAGCTGCCGGCTGTCAGCAGTGAAGTTGATGGCAGTTCACCTGTGGTAGCTGCCTTCTATTGAAACCCCTGGTCTGTGTGAGTATTGTTTGCTAATTTGTTCTTGTTATTCCAGTACATTACTGTGTGATACCATGGCTAGCTATTCAGGTGACCAACATGGGATGCCTTACGATGATGGGTCAGCAGGTGGAGATGGTAAGTTGAAATGAAAGTCATCTAAGAGTTGTACAAACAAAATCAGTTTTGGTGACCCAGAGCAAGGAAATTTAGATGTCTAGCTGTTATTTTTCGTACGCATCAGATGTCTAGGTCACAACTACTCTGTGACTTGGTATTCATAGTTTTTAAAGTAAAATGCTCAAATGTTATCATGAATGGGCCCCCACAGCCTGACATGCAGTAAAAAATGTTCGAGAGGTGCCATTGATGCCTGAAATATAACAGTTTGGTCACCATAACAGAAAACTTGTCACCATCTTTTTCTTTCTACTATATTCTCACGTTTGTACGATAAATGCCCAAAACTGCTATGTTGACAGCTAATTTCAAGAAGAATTTTTTTAATCTACACACTGGAAAGGTAAGTTGCAATTTGGTGACAAGATTGAAACGTTTGTTCACCAAATCCAAATCTACCATAGCCACTGTCGGTGACTATATGGTGACAATGCCAGGCCCTGCTTTAGGGGCCGATTGCATGGTAGAATTTCAGCTCGGGCTGAGGATTCATCCCAGTGACCGGGCTGAATTTTTGCTGTGATTATAGTGGCATTTCAGCCCGGGCTGTTTCAAATCCTAGTAGTGCCATCTTGCAGCTAAAGTGCATGTTATTTGGCTTTTACACTGGATACAAGACAAGGTGGGCATGAATTTCCAGCCTGGGCTGAAATACTACTGCGATTACATGGTGAATTTTTGACAAACAACCCGGGTTGAAAATCTTAGCCCAGGTTGCTCTGACCGGGACAGGATTTTCAGCCCGGACTGAGATTTTCTTCATGTAATCTTAAATTTCTTATTATATGTATTTGTTAAGAAGGCTGGGCTGGCGATTCAGCCCCCCTCCCAAGGCTGAAATCTCAGTCCGGGCTGAAATTTTCCATGTAATCGGCCCCTTAGTAAGAATGGCTTCCTAGAGTATAGAAATAATTAAGAGGAAATCCATTAGGAGATCAAGCAATTTCACTACACAGAGTAATTTATGAATGACAGAGATAATCATCAAATGCAGCACTGGATTTTTTTTAATGATGTGGACATTTGTCTGTTATTCAGGTGGCAGTTTAAAGAGACCAGCTGATGGAGATTTTAACGGGAATGTCAAGAGAATGCGAGAAAGTGATCCCATGGCAGATGCTAACCAACCTACAACACTGAGACTCCTTATACAGAGCAAGGTAAGCTTCTAGCATTTTATTCTTTCTTTATTCACTCATTTCAAAAAGGTTTACCGGTATCTTAAAAGGCAATTTATTCTCCCTAGCAAAAACACCATATTTGCTCTATACACCCATCTATAAAAGATCAGTCATAAAAGGTGAATCTCCCCAGCGAAAAAAGCTTTTTCCTTCTTTATACACCCATTTAAAAAATGTTGGTCAGGACAGTTGCTAACATGTTTTTGAGGAAACCATTATTTGTCACTCTTCTACATTTCTTTCATCTAACATCTTTGTTTGTTTCTAACTCAGGATGCAGGTGGAATCATTGGAAAGGTAAATATTAACTTCTGGAAGCTCTTTTTTACTCTTCCTCAGATTTTGTAAATTGCAAATATTTTATCAGCTAAAAATGTATAACAATAGGCCGATCCCTAGTGACGTCATTGTTTACATTTCAGACATTTTAAAACACAGCATCTAGCTTTGAAAATGCAACGAATGCTCAATTAAATAAGTTTATTTTTATTCTGAAAAACGTTTTGACCTGTTTCCATACCATTTTTCAGGCTAGTTGAAGCTTGTCAAAATTGTGTCATTGGGGCAAAATGCTCTTAGCTCACATGTTTCCTCTAAATTGACATTGCACCACATGCTTAGAATTTGAGATATCAGCTTGAAATTTTCCAATTATGTTTCATTTACAGTACTCTATTGATCTTCAGAACACATCATTTTATAGCTCCCTCAAAGGTTCTGATTCTGAAAATTGCTTATGCTAATGAGCTCAAATTGTAAACAAAGGACTGGACTTAGCCAATTTGTTTGTTGCTTGTCTACAGGGTGGCACGAACATCAAGCGCTTGAGATCTGAGGTATGCTGTACAATGCTGGTTATTGTTGCCATATTCTGAGCATCTTGGCACTCCCTTAGAAGTGTTTCCACATTAAACAAAGCAAGTTTGAGATTCTAGTGGTTTCTAGGGATATCACGCCAAAGAAACAAGATCAATATCGCAAGGGGTTGCAGGGGAGAGTCTCTCTACTTACACACAAAAAATAACTCATAAATTTTACTGTTAGCATGTATCAACATAGTGAAGGCTCCTTTAGAACTTGTTGCTCTCTCACCTTATGCTCGATTCCCAGCCCTTGTTAGCCTGCAGTCCATCCCACTACTGGATCATTGGTCTGGCCTTTGTTATGATCAATCAATCAGCTAATAACATGCCCCACTTGGGGCGGGGGGGGGGGCACTGGCCAAATACAAAGGCTAAACAAGGGTGGACAACAAACAACGATTTCAAAGAGCTTCCAAAATCTGCTTTGGATTCTTTCAATATCGAAAGCTTTTGTCAACTCTCAAGCTGCAGTACTCAAGAATTTGCTTCAAGGCAGAGATGTTATGGTGCGTCAGACTACAGGCTTTGGAAATTGCTGACTTTTCAAGGATTTTCCTTGCTTAATGATGCAGTGCGTTGCGAGTGACAGTGAGCGAGACCATTGATCCAGCCGTTTGTGGGGTACCAGTAGGATCGCAGACCTATACAAACAATGGCTGGAAATCAAGCATACTCTCACCTTTGCTAATCTTATTTTTTGTAGAAACCAAGACCCCTCAGCAGTGAATGGGCCTTTCCCTCCCTTATCTAACTTTCATCATTATTTCATAGTTTTTATTCAGTATCTCATGGATATGGACAGTATAGAAAAGAGTGGTTGTTGTTAGTGAATTTGATTTCTTTCCCTCAAAACCCAAACCTTGGATGAGCCTTTCCACACCATAGAGCAACCGTTTGTGTGACTATGTCCAGACCTGAGTAGTTTTGTTCTTCTTTTTTTTTCAAGAAAACAAGGTAGCCATTTTTTTCAATTTTGAAGCATTTGTCACATGACCTCATATATCCATGAGTTGCTTTTTGTTTCCCTTTGACTAAAAAAAATTTAACCTTGAATTTCATGCCCATATTCACAAGGGAGGTGCATTGTGCCTGTTTACTTAATGAATACCATTTATTCCAATCTAAGTTGATTTTATCCTGTTATTCCCTTCCATCCTTACCCGCCCGCCCACTCGTCCTATCCCGTTCCTTCTACCATTGCCCTGGCCCTTGATGAACCCATTCGTCCTCTAGTACAATGCCGTCGTGAATGTTCCAGATACCAATACCTCCGAGCGGTATGTCCCGTCCCAGTTCTACCTATCTATACCATAATAATATGGGTGTCTTGTGTTAACATGTAATAATACATGTACATGTACCTTTCTGGGGCTCGAAATTAAGCCAGTTTTTATAGCACAAATGACTGCCAGACTCCTATGGTTGGATTAACTCTAATGCACTTATGAAACTGTACATACATGTGTAGTCACGGTAGGGGATGAAATATAGTCACATTTCCAGCAATCTTGGTTACAATTTCGAGCCCTTCTTTTCTGTTAATCTTTTCATCAAGTCTTGTTGCATATTTTGGTTACGTTATTTTACTACCTTCTCTGCAAATCTGTCTTATTTTATTTTATTTTCCTTTTCCAATACTTACCTGTTTATTGCTCAACCTTGCCCTCCCTTCATGGTTTGCTCTGCACTCTCTTTCACCCATCACTGAGCTGTGCTAATCTTTCATCAAATGCAGTAACCCTTGTAATATTGTGACCCTTGTCTTGTGTGTTACAGTGTATAAAGTCTGTGATTTGTTAATATGAGTTCTCTATGCTTGTTTATATTTTGGGTTCTGATAAATTGAATTAGAAATATAATTCTCTTGAATTTTGCTTGAATTTTGCATTGCATGTACCATCCTGGGTGGTATGCATGAAATTTTACCTGCTATCAAAATTAATAAAACCTGGTCTCCGTAAAGGTTTGCTTAAAAACTAAAAAATCCAAACACAAAAAGCAAAACAGAAAGGTAATTTAATGTAAATAGTTGTGGCTCTTGGGTTGTGTTCTTCATTGGTATTAATGCATTGCTATAATTTGTTTTTTGCAGTGTACTAACTATCACTGCACCCAAACAATGCGCTTTAGATATTCTTGCAGAGATCATCCCGAAAGTTGGCCAGGTAAGCCGATTCACTTACAGCCATAGATATTCAAGCATCCTGAGTGCAATGATGAGTTGAATTATTCAATTCAATAATGCATTCAGCTTGGAAAAACGTCTTTAAATTTTGAAGAAAAAAAACTGTGAAATGTAAAGGACTTGATTGATTTGCATGCGAAATAAAGTTGTTGTTGCATGCATTGTGTTCTGGTGATCAAGTGTATTGTTCTTTGCCGTCGCTTTTCTTGATGCTGTTGGTGCATTTTAAAGCCCATGAAATTAAAAGCCGAGGATTATTGATTTCCAGGTTTCTCAGGGCCATGAGATCCAGATGTTGGTACAAAGGTCTCAAGTTGGGAGCATTATTGGAAGAGCTGGTTACAAGATCAAGGAAATCAGGGAGGTCAGTTTCTTGGTCAAGGCTCCTTTTTGTCCTGGAATATCCTGGATTTTCATTTCCTTCCTGGAAAGTCCTTGAAAGTCCTGGGATGTTAAGAAAAACTTTTGGAAAATGTTTCAACTCAAATGTGGTTAAATGAGTCAGTCTCGCAAAATCTTATTTTGGGTCACAAATTATGACATTAGCATTAATGCATCATATGTGCATTACGAGTGAATAGAAAAATGTAAAAATTTCTACCCAAAACTCTTGGAAAAATAACTAATATAATGACCTGTGAAAATCCTTGGCACTGGTTGTGGATAGAGTTTTCAGCAAAAGGTGTTGACTTAACTACTAAACTACTTCATCATCGATGGAAGCTCGTAATTGTTTGGGACAGGGCACCGCAAGGAAACTAAACTTGTATTTCTAGTGGGGTCTGGGGGCATGCTTGAAATTTCGAGGTCATTATGATGTTTGGAAATTTTCTTTATTGTATAAGTTCAGTGTGTGTGCTGAAAAAGTTCATGTTTCATCATAATTCATGCTATGAGGGTCATTTATAAACTATAGTTATACATATGTACCTTTCACACTTATCTTTCTGTTTTATCTTCTATTTTGACAGAGTTCTGGAGCCAATGTTAAGGTAATTGTAGAGGATTTAGATTTTCTGTTAAGTTTTCAGTCCTTTTCTTTGGGGCCATAATTTAGAAGTGGTTGTGAATAACTGACAGAAAGATGATGTTGATTTTGTTTGTGTTTTGCAGGTGTTTGCTGATTGTCTACCCAACTCCTCAGAAAGAGTGGTTACCATGACAGGTACTTCACTGCTAGTTTAGTTTAGAGGGGCAGGTTCACGATTTTGGTGCTATTTTTGTTTGCTTAAATACAGTCAAATTCATAAGAAATGAGAAAAATAATCATCTAGGTTTGTTTAATAACCTTTCAACTACTAGATAACATGCAAATTCGAGTGTTTTGCGTGTTATCGAGCGGAATGAATTGGATTGCAAAATGCTATTTTTGATTTCTTACCAGGCTTTTTCAAACTCGGAAATATGATAGCGATAGGTATAAAATCTTAGGTAAGAATGCCTGTATAATGCGCCCCCACATTTTGAAGCTAGATACATTTTTTGTATTTACACGTAAAGAAGGAAAGGAGCAGAAGAAGAGAAGCGTGTCCTTTTTGCTTCTGTTTTGAGATAAGGCTCAGAGAACGTAGGGGTTAAGATTACATTGTGACATATTTTCATGAAAATGTGTATATGAGCAAAAAAAAAAAAAACGAAATTGCCTGTCCACTTTATTTTTTACCTCTTTGGCACCTCCACTTTTTAGTGTACTCCGGCGCCCCTGAGAGCTACAATTCTTGAACCCTTGACGTTGATCAGACGAAGTCAGGAAGTGACAGTGGTGTCTACCATAGTGTCTGAGAATCAGGCTAATGATGGCGCTTTCCGTGGTTCCGTGGTACATACTTTTTTTTATACCACAACGCGCACGTTTCTCGAATTCTGATTGGCTCTCAGCCGTGGGTGCACAAAAGTTTATACCACAACGCGCGCGTTTCTCGAATTCTGATTGGCTCTCAGCCATGAGTACATAAGAGGACATACCACGGAACGCGCCATCATAAGCGCGCGCGCTAAAAAGAACCAACGAAAACACCGTTTGGCTGCGCGCGCGCTGCTTTTGCCTTTCTATTTTTGCCTTTTTGTTGTGGTATAAAACAAATGTCCTCTGATTTTCCGTGGTATGTCCTCTTAAGCCTGGTGCACACTTGCGACATAACGACATAAGGAAAATATCACGCGATCAAATTCAGTGTTTTCAAAGCGTTGAAATCCACAAAAAATAACATAAGATTGCTTTGGTGAAGTAATCTAATGATGTTCCATGGAGGATACTGATTATCTCAATTATTTTCCCATGCTTTTTTCGTTGCAACATAACGTCCTTATGTCGTTATGTCGCTAGTGTTCACCGGGCTTTATATACCACGGAATGACGTAATAAAGTGATCAAAATGTTGTGGCCGAGTGGGTCCGCAGTACATTTTGACCACTTTATTACGTCATTCCGTGGTATATAAGAGGACATACCACGGAAAAACAGGACATTTGTTAAATGTACTGACGGCTGAGAGCCAATCAGAATTCGAGAAAGAAACGCACTCGTTTTGGTATAATACTGTATATCACGTTGGTGCATGTACTAATAAACTATGTTTGTTGTTTACAACAGGACCCCCAGATACCATCGTCAAGTGCGTGGAGAATGTGCTTAACGCACTAGCAGATGTAAGGGCCATACAGTACCTTATGAATTTGCTTCTTTGTATACAAGAACCTAGAATTTTAGTCAGACTGAAGAGGTTTTTATATTTTAAGATACTACCGAAATCACTAAACTGTCGGCACCCTCGAAAATTAGATCGATCGTTTGTCAGTTTTGGTTCGCTCGTCTGGCTGTTTTGATCGATCCAAATGGTCACGTGACATTTAAATTTTTGTTTCAAACAATGGAAGAAGCGTGTTTTTCCATTGTTTGGTACAAAATTTAAATGTCACGTGACCATTTGGATCGATCAAAGCAGCCAGAAGAGCGAACCAAAACTGACAAACGATGGATCGAATTTTCGAGGGTGCCGACAGTTTAGTGATTTCGGTAGTAGTTATATTTAAGGATAGCAAGTTGCAACGTCCTATCCTATATTTTCTCGTTAGGCCCCCCTTAAAGGTCAGGTCATCCTATTCGACCCTTCATCACAAGGTGGAGATTTCTTTGATGACAGTTTCGGTGGTCCTGGTGGTTTTGGCGGACCCATGGGAGGCGGACCTATGCGCGGTGGAGGCCCCATGAGGGGGAGGGGTGGACCCCGTGGTGGTAGAGGTGGTATGGGACGAGGGCGCGGAGGGGGCCGTGGTGGTGGCCGTGGAGGGGGATTTGGAGGTGGTAGCAACTTTGGGGATACCTTTGGTGGATTTAATGCTGGTGGCTCCAACATGGGCGGCGGTGGAAACCAAGGTGGACAAGATTTCTCACAAGATCTGGTAAGATCTGTTAATTCTCCTTCATTGAACCTTTCCTGTATGACAGATATGAGAGTTTTGTAGATAAGTATTAGAACAAACACTAGAGAGCGTGATTCATCAGGATTTTCAAACACTGAGAAGTGGGTTGAAAAAAGCCGAAAAACTCTATCGCGTGTTTCATATTACTTATCAAACGAACGACTAAATGCCGAAAAAAGAAGGAATAAAATCTCAATATGATTTTATTTCTCCACACCTGATGAATTATGAATGAGTTTGAGAATTATCGCCACACACGTTTGTAATCCACGCCCCCAATGTAAATCAGTGCTAGCATACTTTATGTAGCTATCATTGTTTGGGCCAGCGTGGCTAAATAAAACTGTATGTATGTAATGATAATTCTATTATTGAGCTGATATTCTAACCCTCGCGAGTTCATAGGCAACATCGGGAGATCTTTTAATCATTTCACGTGCCTGTACTGGCAGAGGAATAAAAGGTTGGACTACAACCAAAGGTTTTGAGGTTTTTTGTGACAATCAAATTGTGCTAAAAGAATAAGAAATTTGTGGGCAAACTTTTACAGCGAAAATCGTTGCATCGCGACTCGCGTTTTCAAAACATCGATTTGTTTTTGGCTTTGCTGTCTCGCCAGTCAAATCTTATGAGCCAATCAGATTGCAAAAACATCAAGTTTTTTTATTTGTGACTTTGCTGTTTCTCCAATCAAACTATCTGAGTCAATGAAACTCGTGCCCTGTTTCGCCTAGTGCAGTCAACTGGCTTTCCGTCGCGACGTTGTCTGGTTTTAGTTCAGAGGGAAGCCAGTTGACTGCACTAGGCGAAACAGGGCACGAGTTTCATTTTAGCTGTAAGGCAAAGTTATGTATTCAGTCTGTTATCTGTTTTATTTGTCAAGCAGGGTGCAGGAGGCTTTGGTGATTCCAACTTTCAGGGAGGAGGTGAGATGACTTTTGATTTATGTCAAGAAAACTGTGTCGTATTTCTATTCATTATCTGGGCTTCCTGTGGTTTCTTGAATCTCTTGTTTCCACGCTCTCGACCATAAACTGCCCGACACTGCTACCATATGGTCTCCAATGGCGACTAAATTTAGGGGCTTGGCGACCAAAATTTTAGAGTTTGTCACCAAATCGCGATCAATCCTAAGTTCAGCTGAGATCCATGTTTATGTGGCGACTAAATCTTTGCATTTTTGCGACTAAATTTTTTGGGTTTTTTTATTGGCGCCTATTGAAAAAAGTTCATGTCGGGCCCTGGTTTTAAAAAATGGTGGAAAAGACGAACAACATCATTTCTCGAATGTCTCTTGAATCTGGTGGCTTTTGCAACCTTCTGAGTCAATAGAAAGAGCAAAAAACGTTTAGGCTTGCGTTCTGCGCTTGCGTTGAGCTTTGTACGAAAATCGGCAAGCTTGCCTACATTGCTTTTTAGGCTGTACATTTACAAATTTATTCAAATATCCGTGACACAGCCACTTTAAGGACGGTGCCTACAATTGCTACTGCGCATCCTGCTCGCGCATTCTATACGGATGTCTGTATTTGTAGCATTTTTCTCTACCAGATTTCCATCTATGTTTCGATGGGGCAAGTGCTTAGCGCGCTAGACGGACAGCAAGTACTCCAGGTTCGGAACTCACTCGGGGCCGTGGATGTTTTTTTCTTTTTTCTCCTTTTTCTTCTTTTTTCTTTGTTTTTCTCTGTGAATTACCTTCAGTTAGAACTTTCTTTTGGGAAATATCCTACAAAAGTTTACATTTAGTAAAAATATCGGGATTTTTCTCTGAGTAAAAGTAGCCATCCGTTTGATACTAAAAGTCTAGATATCTTTACGCAAAAAAATACCACAAATTAATCAGAAAACTTAATGTAGATTTATACTTTAAGTTATATGGCGTACATGCAGTTTCACTTCAATAATGTTTGTACAAGACTCGCTTTGTAAATGACAAAAACGTCGTTGTTATCGTTTGAAAAAGAACCTGACTTCGTAACTTCGCCTTGCTAATATTTCAATAATCTCGACCTGCTTGTTATTAATTGTGGAATCAAATATACTACATTTTTGTCTAAAATTAATGTTTAAATGATTTTAAGTCAATGTACCACGTAGTTACCTTGATTTTTCCACTTTTCCCCTCTTACTTAAATAGTCGCCATTTTGAATGTCAATTTCTACTCACAGGGGAGGGGTGCGCAGATTTGTCACTTAACCATTCTACCTGCTGTTAAAATGCATGATAGTTCTAAAAATTGCGTGGCTACCCCTATATTTTTTTACATCAATCGAAAATATGAAACATCCGCAGCGTATTTGCAATTTTTTAACGTGCGAAAAATATGCTGAGGCTATTTTTTAATGCATAAAGTAGCGGGTGTCAGGGTAGATTTTGGGCCTTCTGTAGAACATTTTAACCCCTAAAATACCTTTAAAAGCCGAAATTTACATTTATTTGTTATGGAATCCAACAAATGTAATAACAGCTGCTGATTTTACGAGCGAAAGTAGAATTTAAATAAAACTATCGAGAAAAAATAAATTTTTTTCGTAATTTCTAAAAAAACGCTAATTCTGCTTTTTTTAGGGTGTTGGGGATGGGTTATCTCGAAAACTTGCGTGGGTACCCTACCTTTTTTTACCGGAAATCGATAGCCTTTCGCGTTACCTTTCATTTCCACATAGTCATTAAGTGCGAAAAAAATACTCGTTTTTGTAGGCACCGTCCTTAATTCTAATGAAACGTTCGGGCTTCCCTATTGCGTTATTACAAAGAGAGTTGCAAGCTCCCCCTGATTGACTTTTTTTCTTGTGTTATAGGCCAGATGAACCAGTGGAATCAGGGGGGAGCACCAGGTGGCGGTAACACTGGAGATCAGTCCAATACATCCACACAAGTCACTATACCTAAGGATGTAAGTTAAAGAGCCTGTGTCAGTCGCCATTATGACAGCATAGCAACATACCAAGTCCGAGAAAGCATCCATTTCCATCGGCTGATTTAGAGAATATAGAGTAATGTTCTCTGTTGAATTTGGTAAATCAAACATGAAAGTTTGTTTTTAGATGATTATTAAGTGATTTATACACGTGATTCGTCTTCTAATATCGAACGAAAACAATAACAAAGATGCAGTCAATTGGGTTTGAAAGTTAACCATTCAACTGCCACTTCAAGAGCCTGTCTCAGCCACTCCGTTACTGTTTTCGTTCAAAATAAGAAGACGAATTCGTGTAGAAATCTCTTAATAAACATCTAAAAACAAAGTTTCCGATTTGATCTACCAAATTCAATCAAAAGCATTGCTCTATATTCTCTAAATCAGCCGATGGAAATGGATGCTTTCTCTGACTTGGTATGTTGCTATGCTGTCAACCCCTTTCTGATTTCTTACTAGACTAAGCAGTTTTCAGACAGAACTCCGGAATTAAATACGTATATCGCAAAGCTCCTTCATTACTTACACTAGATTCTAAAAACTACTAATCTTGTTCAGACCCGAGCGCATATTCTTGGAGTAGGGGATTCGTTGTCCTCAGCATTTCAGATAAAAAAACCTCTATAAACTAAATTCATGGCATTTTGTCGTGTTTTGTAAACCGTGTTGTTTCGTAACCTTTTCTTGATAAAGCCCGCTTTAATTCGGGACCCCGCGTTTGATCAATAATATATTCTTACCAAATGGCTGATTGCATTTTTAAACCGCACCGGGGGGGTTGAGGACCTCCCTTAAAAATACCCCCTCCCCTTGATTTTGTTTTTTTTTATTGGGGGTGGGGGGGGGGGGAAATACCACTGGAAAATCGGTTAGGATAAAATGCCCCTGGAAAGTCATCTTTTTTACCCCTCCCCCTTGGAATTTCCAGTCTCTAGACACCCCCTCCTGTGGAATTTCCAGAGTCCAAAACAACCCCCTGGAAAATTTCCCGTAGGTCCTCAACCCCCCCGGTGTGGTTTAAAAATGCAATTGGCCAATGTAGAGCAGCCAGGAATCTGCCCAAATTTCCTGGCCCTCTTGACTGTGGCAATTGTATTGACTTTTGTTTTCTTCTCTGTTGTTTTCTCTAGCTCGCTGGCTCTATTATTGGCAAGGGAGGAGAAAGAATCCGTCAAATCAGGTGAATGAACTACCTTGTGCTTCCTGTGTACCTTTTCCTACGGACATTTTAGAGTCGAGCCTCTTGATCATGCTTGCTGTCTGAGGCGATAATGAGAAGAGGTCAAGACAATGGTACTTTTTAGCAGCCCAATTTTGTTATTTGAGATGGATGGCAGAGAAGGCTCTTTCTGTCAAATACGCGTGAATTCGTTCGTAAAATTGCATTCGACTAATCAGATTCTAGAAGCAGATGCTTGTCTTTTCAAGAGCCTACGGCCAACAGCAAACAACGCTTCTTGTGAGGCATGGAGCAGATTTCGTATGACTGTGAAAAGTACCGCCACAAAGTTGTTCCGCGCCGCGACCGTGACCGTACCGCGACTACGCGATTTCATTTGCGATTTCATTCCATCTACAGCAGGCCAGGTTCCGTACCGCCACCGTGACAGTACCGCGCTGTACCGCGACACTTTTCACAGTCATACGAAATCTGCTCTATTAATGTAGCGCCGCGGACAACTCTTATACTAGTGACGAGTAGCTAGAGCTAGTACATCAGTCAGTATGTCCCAATGATGTGAACATTCAGCCTGACATTTCCATGAAGGCATTAACTGATTTAATGACCTGAGGGACATGGCATGAGGTACAGTCGCCTAAAATAAATGCTTCAAATTCTGCAACTCGAGCTCTTAAGACTGTTTGCCGTGCCATATTCGGTAAACGTCCGTAAATATAAGAGAGAAGTCTTCGCTACGGCCGGACGGTCTAAGCCGTTCTCTTCTCGCCTCTGTGCCTGGGGTTCGATTCCAGGCTTTGGGAGCCTGCTATGGGTTTTGTCTCTGCTTGGTCTAGCCTGCTAGCAGGCGTTGGTTGGCTGTTTTAGGTCGTTTTATGGCGAGAATCGAGCGAGATTTCCGATGTGGGCGCTATCTTGGACGGGTCAAAATTCGGTCTGGAGCGAGTGACAAAACGAGAGGGTGGATTACTCGCCACGGACCGAATTTTGACCTGTCCAAGATGGCGCCCACATCGGGATTCGCGCTCGATACTCACCATAAAACGACCTAAAAGCAGCCATTCGTGTTTCAAAGTGGTTCATCGTGGACAGAAATGATTCGTCGTTTCTCCTGTGTTTCATGCCTTTTAGATGAGACAATACTACAGATCTCACCGAACTGTCGCATTGTGTTTGAATTTCGTGCTGTTACCACGCTCACAAACATCTACAAGTTTGCCTACATTTTCCTTTGCTCACGTGAATTTCAAGGCAGTCCTCCGATTTTGACTGGATTTTCTTGGAGCGCTGCATAAAGCATCAAAGAAACGGCGCCAAATCAACTTATCAAGGTCTAAATTAGCTGGAAATTCAAACAAACATCCCTCAAAGTATACTTAAATACAAATTACAAAGATTGTTGCCTAAAATATGTCTTGTTTATGGTTTTTCATTCATGGTAAATTCCCTCCAAAAAAACGACAGCAGACAGAAGCGTTACACAATCTAGACAAAACGAATGTAGGCGGAGTCGCAGACGTTTGTGGGTGTGGTAACGGCGTGAATTTTCATGGCAGTGCGACAGTTCGGTGAGACCCCGTCTCTCATAGCACAGGGAATTTCTGCAGAAACCCATCCATGGGAAAAGCTGAATTTCCCATGGTAGAAGAATGGGAAGTGTTCGAATTTCCCATGGCTATCCATGTGCATTCCGAACCCTTCCCATGCTTGGGCCTTGGGAAATTGAGCTTTTCCCATGGATAGGTTTCTGCAGAAATTCCCTGTGTAGTCAGTGGAAGGCTAGAAGAGACGTGAAAGTGGATCGGCTTGTTGTGATTTGTGTGTGACATGTTTTTCTAGCTGAACCTCTTTCTCTTGTTCGCAGGAACCGATGCAATGCGTCCATTAAGATTGACGATCCCCTCCCTGGCTCTAATGACCGTATTATCACCATTAATGGTACTCAGGACCAGATTAACCACGCCCAGTACCTGCTACAGCAGAGGTAGGCCTTTATAGACTCCCCAGTTAGCCGCCATCATTGACAATATATTATAACATACAGTGTGGGATATTGAGGAAAAACACACACAAAAAAAAATGCAATGAAATCCCTCCAGGAGCACTTTATTTGACAACTACAACATTCAGTGTAGATGTCACATGATCTAATTTCAATATTTAGATTTACGTATAGTTTTTAAATACAGCGACAACTTTGCATGTTTCTTTCGCCTGTGATTCAATGGCCTCTTCCTAATACCGATAATTATACTACAGTATACTAAGGGAAGCGGTCAAAACATCTGTACTCGACCGGGACCCGATTTTATCGCGGGAGGTGGTAGGTCCCGGGCTGTACCTACCCACCCGTTTTTTCAATGCCCATTTTCTCCATGCTCAAGTAAGGGGTGTTGGATTTTATTGCATGGATGCGTTGCTCTCGCTATGAAGAAGACGGTGCTGGGCTAATCTTTTGTATTCATTTATTATTTTACGAGATATTCGCAGTTAAAAATGGCTATTTTTTTCCTAAAAGAAGGTTGGCTGCGGTATACACCACCCCATCGGGTCCCATTCTAGTACAGATGTTTTGACCACTTCCCTAACTGGCATGTACTAAGGTTGATCCAGTTTGTTATTGGCATAGGAATAAGATTCTAATCTGGTGATGTAATTTATGTTCCAGCGTGCGGCAGTACTCCGGCAAGAAGTTCTAATCTCGTCCATGAGGCCAACACTTGCTCGTGATCATTGTATAATAGACAGATGGTTTGCCACGAACCTAGCATCATCGGTGCTACATACAGTCATAACCATTAGTTTTAAATAGTTATTTTAGTCGCCTGTTTTTGAAGCCCTGGGTGCGCGCGCGTACCCGAGGAACACCAAGTTGGGGAGCGCTCATTCTCGAACTCAGAGCTCCCCGGCATGTCACCTTGTTAGGAGGAGGCTCTGGTGACAACCATTGATGCATGCGCATATGGAAATGACCTATTTATGCCTCTAGAGTAATTAGGTTTAAAAGGCATAGGTTTACAAGACGACTAGCAAACAAATTGTGGTGTTATTTAGCCATATTAGTGGTTTTATGAACGCGTGCACATACGCGCCATTTTAAGCCAATCAGCGAAGGCTGCGAGGTGAGGGGCAGGGGACCTCACGGTGGAGGCTCTGGTGACATCCACTGACGCATGCGCGAGATTTGATACAGAGCCGTTGAGAGCAAGATCTTTCTGCGCATGCACCAACGTTCAAAACAAACCAGTAAGCGAAGCCCTCAAATGGATGTCACCAGAGCCTTCCCTGCGAGGAGACGAGCCGAGGAGCTCGGGGTACGAGAATGGAGGAGGAGCATGTTTATGTGAGAAACGCGCGCAGGTTTTACTGCAAGCTCCATATACCATAGTCAAATCAAGTCATTCTTTTTATTGCCACTCGGTGTTCCCTCGGGGCTATTATAGTCAAAACCGTTGTATCACGCTAGGAATTTTCAAAACATGGTTTTAAGGCGGGTTTTTCTGTTCCGCCAGTCAAACTGTCTAAGCCAATCAGACCTTTGCTCTGCTTCGCTATGTGCAATCAACTGGGTTGCATCAGAAAGCCAGTCGACTGCACTAGGTGAAACAGGGCAAAGGCCTGATTGGCTAGATTGTTTGATTGACGGAACAGAAAAACCCAAACACAAAGCGACGTCTCAGCGACTTCAGTTGTAATCAACACATAATTATCTCTATGTACTTCTGTATACAGACAACCGACATAGTAAAGGAACCTTTTTATCCGTGTAAATGTGTGTTAGATTTCTAAGGATGACAGTGTAGCTAGAGTAGATTTCGTATGACTGAAAAGTACCGCGACATGGCGCGTCGCGGTTACGGAACCTGGCCTGCTGTAGATACGGAATGAAATCGCGTAGTCGCGGCATGGTCACGGCGCGGCACAACTTTGGCGCGGCACTTTTCACAGTCATACGAAATCTGCTCTATTGAAAACAGTAGTAATAAATAACGCTCTAGTAGTGTGAAATGCAACCCGGGGAAGGAAATATGACAATGTTTTTTTAGCGCTGAGAGCGTCGAGCCTGACGCCAAACAACAGCAAGGGAAAAATCACACGAGTTCACGCTTTTGATTCTGCCTCAGTTGTGCTGTTCGCTTTGTGCGAACTTTGTGCTGTTCCCAGTACGTTCATCTGCTTCAATGTCCATTTCTGCACTGTTTTCTGAATGATCTCTTTAGAAAACTGAAAAATTCCCAACAGTGTGAAGTTCACCCGCGCAAGGAAATGCGACAGAATCGGGTTTCTGCGCTAACAGCGTCTGAGCTGTTAAGGCCCGTTAACTTGCAATTTTTGTCGCGCGAGAAGCGGCTATCTTTCTCGCAAGTGCGCGTCAACTCAAAATCACTAAAGTAAACTATGTGCAAACTTTGCGCCAATTTCGAAGTCGTCCGCCATTTTGATACAGAACGAGCATGAACAAAGCGGGCTTCTGGAAACGAAGTTGCAAGATTCGCTGTTACACGCTGCAATGCGAGTTGTTGCAATCCGTTGCGAGAAGCTGAATCGTATCCTACTTGCTGCAACGGTTGCAGAAACCTGTCTCGCAACGTTGCAGAGGGTGTTACACGCTGCAATGGCTCGTGCAACTTTTCACGCAATTTGCACTTTGTGAGACAAGCTGCAGAAAACATTGCACCGTGTAACGGCGGCTCAACAAAGGCGTGAAGCAACAGCAAGGTGAAGGTCATCGTTGCGAAAAACACTGCACTTTAGATTCTAGTACATACGCCGCTCTTATCATGAGCCGTACCAAACTGTTACCATGAAATACTCGAAACTCGCGGCGTTGAAATCGATTTCTACATTCCCGGTTTGATTTAGAATAGTTTAGGCCCGAGTTTAGGCTACAAGCAGACGAGAGATGGACAAGAAACATTGTTTTATTGAGATTTTGCATTAGGATCGGCTCATGATAAGAGCGGCGTATGTACTAAGCTTACTTAACTTTTGTGTAACACTGCGCTTTAGATTCTTCCTTTAACTCTAACTTTTATGTTCGCAGTGCGTTTTGTCAATCCACTTCTCCAGCGGCGCCTTTCCGTGAGGCACATTTTTTTTGTTCACGCTGACGTCATCCATTGTTGTGCCAACAAGAGATCGATTTTAGGTGGATCATAGTCTCGATCAAACAATGAAGCCATTTCATGCTATCTGGAGATACCAATCAGAGTTAGTAGAGAGTTTCTCCCACTGGGACTGCGATTGTGTCTGATGTCGTAACTTCCGAACTTCAGTCCGATTTACCGCACTTTTATATAGTTCCTTTATTGGACCCAACTTCAGTGTACTTGTACGCGGTTCTGCTTCACCGATATTCTGTTTTATATGCCTTTCATGACAGTGTACTCATGATCCGAAGCTAGATAAAGATATCTTGTAAACCTTAGCAGGATTTGTTTGTGGGACATAACACAGTAACTATGGCTATGAATAACGGGTAGGATCCTGAATCATTATAGCATACTTCAGTCTGAACTAAATATTTTGATGTTGATTTATTTCGGGGCGTCAGCGAACAGTGGCGCCAACTGCCCGTACTTTCCAAAGATTTTGCCTCCGAAATCTCTTGATGGCGATTCCGCGCGAATCCACTAGGAACTCACGTGCAAGTGACTGCAAAGGCCCTTTTAACAAACGAATGTGACGAAATTGAGCCCATCAAACACTCGACTGACATCCATGTGGGTCAGGTTTATTTTTCCCAGCGACATTAAAACTCGCCAAACGTGGATAGACTGATGTATTTAGTGCTCACGTGCTTGTATCCAGAAGAAATCGTATGGGATTACTTTAGAATCAAATAAAAATGTATTTTTCTATATTGTTTGTTGCGCATGCGCAGAAGCTATCAAAACCATGAACGTAGAGCTCCCCGGCTCGTAACCTCGCGTGGGAGACTCTGGTGACATCCACTGACGCATTCGTGTACACTGAATCTTACTGGCTGGATTTTGGAACTTATGTACCGTGTCCCTGCACAAACAAAAGGATTCCTCTGAAAAACATAGCATTACAAGGGCGCGCGGAGATATGAATTTTATCTTCGAGTGTTCGACTTGAACACGAGAAGATAAAATTCGTATCTCCAAGCGCCCATGATTTCTGATGAGATAAATTTAAAAACAAATAAAAGCCTTTTATTAAAACCGAATCGATAAACCGGCAAACCGCTTCTGGCACTGAAACTCTCTACAAGCAAAGTTTGATGTAAGCTTTGCGAATTTGATGCAAAAACTCTTTAAAAATGTTATAAACATATCGAGATAAGATCCAAAGTTTACAAATATTCAAAATGACAAAGTAAAATAAATACCAGTTTCATGCCAACAGCGATATCTTCACTGTGAAAGGGATATCAATTTTTCAACACTGAGTTAAACACAGGTAACTCATCGGTTGTCAGGAGTTACCTGAGTAGCATTTGGAACGTAGAGCATGTTACCGAAGGAGAGGGAGATTTAATTATCTTTCTTCACTTAATCAGCGGCGTAGCAAGGAATTTCTGAAGGGGGCGGGGCCGGATAGTGACGAAAACATGGGACGAAAATGTTTAAATTTCCTTCAGCAAATACAGTAAATGTATGGGAAAATCTCCCGAGGAAGGGGGGGCCCGTCCCCCCCTGCCCCCCCCCCCCCCCCCCCCCCCCCTGGCTACGCCCCTGTTAATAGTCCTTAAGACTAAAGCACAAAGAGGGGACATAGAACAGTGATTTCAGCTTGCAATTGAAGGACTTTTTAGTCACCCGATAGAAAATTTTCGGAACGCTCCAAAATGAGTAAAATAAAAAGTAAAAGATTTCAAACCACCGGCGGTCTGTCATTCTATTTTGAATAAGTCTTGTGGCATTTCGTTTTGATTTGAGCACGTTTTAAATTTATGAATATTTTCTATATGGAGTGTTCGTTAATGAGATCTCATCAGGTCTGCTAACCCTTCACTCATTGTCTCTTGTGAAAATATTCACACAGCTATAACTTTATCAAATCTTAACTAAATCATATCAGATTTACACAAGAAATAATGCTTTACATGCACGACAGTTTGACATAAACCTTTTATTTATTTTACGCGTTTTCTAAAATTCGGCATTTTCCTGATTTTTGGCCAAAAAATCAAGTCTTTCAATTTTATAAGTATCAAAACAAATTTTACATGATTAAATAGAGCATCAAAAGTTTGACACAATATCTAAATATTGGCTTGATCAGATGTTTATTGACCGAATTACGGGACTAAAATTGGGCCAGAAGTGTCAGGCATTCCTCGCGAAATTAAATATTTATTCTTACTTTTTTACCGAATCAATTCATGATCAATTGAAACATGGTTTAAAAGATTTCCAATAACCGAATATTCTTTTGTATCACGCTGGAGACGTAAAGATGATTGAATTCTGGTGTTGATCGGATATCAATAATACTGACCGAGATACAAGTTGAAAAAGTTAAAAACGCATATTGCCAGGAACGCCTGACACTCCTGGCCCAATTTTAGTCGAGTTCCCCTAAGGTTTCAAACCACTGTAATTCGGTCAATAATGATTCGATCAAGCCTATTTTTAGCTATTTTGTCAAAAGTTTGATGCTCTTTGTTAATATTAAGTTATGTGTTGATACTTATAAAATTGAGATACTTGATTTTTTGGCCAAAAAAGCCGAAAAATGTTGAATTTAAAAAACGCGCAAATTAAAAAATTGTTAGCGTCAAACTGTTGTGGAAGTAAAGCATTGTTTCTTATGTAAATCTGAAATAAAGTAGTTAAGATTTGAGAAAGGTATAGCTGGTTGAACGTTTTCACAAGAGACAATGAGTGAGAGTCCTAGTAGACCTCATGAGATCTCATTAACGAAAGTCCATATAAAAAATATTCATAAATTCGAAACGCGCTAAAATCAAAACCAAACCTCACTAGATTTATTTCAAATACAATGTCAGACTTGCGGCAGTGGTTTGAAATTATTTTATTTTTATTTTGCGCATTTGGAGCGATTCAAAAATTTCTACCGCGGGGGATTTAGAAGCAAGTATTCGATGTGACAACTGCAAGCTGAAATAGTGTTTCATGTTCTTTTGCTGTTCTTGTCTTCTAGGGCTATCAAACGGAGAAATCTCTTTCTTCGAGAAGCCGTTTCTCATCTGAGGCCAAGCTTTTTTCTAAGACGCCTTACTATGCGTTATGGAGTTAGAAGCTGAAGTACTGTGCGCTGTAGAGAGCGCTGGTACGATCTTCAATAGTTGTACAATGTATACATTTTCCGGTTGTGTTCTTAGTAAAACCACTCAGATGCGTCTCACTTGAGTTGCTCAAAAACGGTTCTCTAATCTACCATCATCGTATATTAATTTGTCTGCACGCATCGCAAATTTGTGCTTCCTGACACTCTAAATTTCTTTTACGCAAACGTTTGTTGACTTCCAAGAGTCCAATTGTTGCTGGATTGGTAGTTTTGATTGAAAAAGAAGAAAGAAGACATACGTATTTCTCCCTAGTATGGAGCTAACAGACCTGCACCAGCTTGTGCGCTCTGTTACTAAGCCATGTGGGATTTTCGCTTTACCAAATCGCCTTACGTAACGAGATATAACGAATATTTATACGTCACAAAATAATTCAGTCGTTCTATTGTCTGTGCTTTGGACCTCAATCTATTAATTGCCTTAATTTGTCTGCGCGTCCTCTTGCGCACGTTGAACAGCGTCCCTGTAATTCAGTACAAGTTCCTTTTGACTGCGAGAGAGACGAGTATAGAGCTTCAAAATATTTATTTATTTTAAAAAATGTTCATTTACGAGGCTTTTGGCCGTATGAAACAAGCATATGGAAAACAAACTGGTATCTCTCATTTCATATCTTCTCAAGTTCATTTAGGTTTCGCTGTATCTTACTCCTGCAACCACAGAATCACCCAGCTGGGAGTTGCACCCAGTCCTCGCTGCACTGGCAGTGCTGCGCATGCTCTGGTACACCACTGGATGTTTAGTTTACTGCGGTATTGTCTTTCTACGCAGTCAGACGTCCTAAAACCGCTTGTGTTTCTGCATATTTTACCTGCTATTCTACATCACTAACTACTCACACACTTCTTTTTAAAAGTGTGGGTTTCAACTTGTTTTTTTATCGAGCAAGGAGAATCTGATACTTGGTTCTTTACCTTTTAATGATAGTCGCGAGGGTACGTAAAAGAAACGGAAATTGATGTGACGGTGACAAAAAAAACTGTGCCCAGATAATTACAATGCACAATTAGTGTGAGGTAACAAAGAAGAGCGCGTGCGTACTTCAAAATAAGAAGAATAGGGTAAGGTGACAGAAAACTTTGCGCGCAGTCGAAGTGACAATCGAATTACCTTCTAAATGCCCTTTCTATGTTTGACTATGACCGTGAAAGTCTCCCGTCTGACTTCTCCTATTTTTGTTCATCTATAAGTGAAAGCATTTTATAAAATAATAGCGGTTAAAAACGCGGCACTGTGGGAAGCCTGTATTTAACACCAAAGAGAGGCTCAAGCGGGAACTGTTTTTTCAAGCGCGCGTGTTGTTGTCAAATGGCGGGAAGAAAAGTTGAGAAATACATTTTCGCCACTACTGGCAGGAAGATCGAAATGACTTGCTACAGTATTTCGGCAAAGGAAAGTGCCCGCCTGAGCCTCTCTTTGGTGTATACAGGGATTTTAACCGCGAAATGGGCTATTGAGATAGTTCGCGCGCTCTGATTGGTCGAGAGCTGTGTTTCAAAACTCTATGAAGGTCATAGAAATGACGCCACAACGCGGTAAATCGGCCGAAGCGCTATTAAAGCTTCTCCTCCCGCGTATGATTATTGTTCTCGCTTTAGAAATTATTTTATAAAACATTTTTTCTGTGCCTTCATAGAGTTTTGAAAAGCTTTTGTTTGGGAGAATTCTCGAGTCAGATCATGAAGTTGAAGGCACAGAAAACATGTTTTATTTCTTAAATAATAATTGTCTCAGTTTTATCAAACCAGAGTTGGACTTTTAATATTTTTATATTCAATTCGTTCTATTTCGGGGCGTCAGCGAACAGCGGCGCCAACTGCCCGTAGTTTTCAAAGATTTTGCCTCCGAAATCTCTTGATGGCGATTCCGCGCGAATCCACTAGGAACTCGCGTGCAAGTGACTGCAAAGGCCCTTTTAACAAACGAGCGAGACTAAATTGAGCCGATTAAACACCCGACCGACATCCATGTGGGTCAGCTTTATTTTTCCAAGCCATATTAAAACTCAACAAGCGTGGATATACTGATGTATTTAGTGCTCACGAGTGCTTGTATCCAGATGAAATCGTGTAAAAGTCCTTGATAATTTAATAAACAAATGTATTTGATCTTCTTTATGCACATGCGCAAACGTTATCAAACCATAAACGTCACCAATGGAGAGAGAAAGTGTGAATAGATTGTTTAACGGCTCAAATAAAGTTAATCAAAAGACCTTTCAACTAAATTGTTTTCAAGTATTCACCCATTGGCGCTTGGTTACAATTTTAACTAGAATTGAAACTAGAAGTAATCGAAGATTAGTAAAGCCTGTTCGTGTTTCACTGTAGACATTGTAAAGCATTCCTACTCTTGTTCATAGTCGATCAAATTCCAGTATGATGTGAACTGAGCCAATCGGAATTTGTCATCGTTCGTCGTATTGGACGAGTGTCTCAATTCTGTAGACTGAGAGAAGCCTTGATCGACGATTCTAAAAGCATTGTATTTATTTATCAAATACCTGAACAGAAATCTTTGGTGCAATTGTGATGTTCATCTAATGACAGAACGACGCCAAATCGTACACAAACACAAATAGGAAATATATTCGAATACATGTAAATGGACAATAGTATTTAAAGGGGCACTGTCACCATTTTACTCGATTTTAGGGTTAACTTAGGTACCTTAAATGCAGTCAGATTCACAAGAATTGAACGAAATAATCGTCAGGTTTGTTAAATAACCTTTCAGCTACAAGATGAGTACAAATTTGGAGTATTTTCGTGTGCTATAGAGCGGATGGAATTGGATTGTGAAATGACATTTTTAATTTCGTATCAGGCTGAATAGTTTTCAAACTTGGAAATTTGATAGCAAAAGCTGTTAAATTTTACCTAAGAATGCCTATATAATTCAAGCTGCTGTTCCTTTTTCTTTCTAGAGCATAATACCGTCGATTTCATCTAAGCGAAAACACTTGAAAACAAAACCGCCACTAATTAGGGGCGTTCTCAAAGTTTTTGCACGTGAAACTTTGACGTTTGCCACGCCAACTTTGTGGTTTTGGCATGTAAACATTGCGGTAAATTTACCAAACCGTTAGAATTTGCGCCAGATTCGGCGGGGAAAACATGATAATTCGTAGAAATGCTTTTGGACGTAATTATAAACCGAAGTTTGAATCACTTGAAGCTTTTAACCTTGCAAATGTCAAAGTTTGATGCGCCAAACGCCAAAGTTTGAAGCGCCAAACTGTCTAATTTTAGACATCAAAACTTTGAAGTACCGCCCCTAATTAGTGGCGTTTTTCTTTCCAAGTGTTTTCGCTTAGATGAAATCGACGGTAACAGTGTACATAGGATTCGTCGAGTTGTTTCTGTAGATCACTGGTCTTACAGCCGATTGCGTTTGAGCGTTTTACCCTAACAGTTCGCACGTTACGTTTGAACGTTTGAAAGTTTCGTTGTGAGACAAAAAGTCGGACGTTTCCAAGGGCAACCGCCATGTGTATTTTTCACTGACCAATCAGAGAGGACAGAACTCTTTGGTGCGCCATAGAAACGTCTCGTTTCATCCTAGAAACGCAACTTTCAAACGTTCAAACATAACGTGCGAACTGTTAGGGTAAAACGCTCAAACGCAATCGGCTGTATTTTATAATTATTTTGTTGAAACAACCGTGACAGTGCCCCTGTATATAGAGTATATTATAACACTGGGCATCCTTGTTAGATGAGCTTTCAGGGCATTAATAATGGTCGTCTGTTCGCGAAAATAAAAATCAGACGAGATGACATATGTACGCATGCGCAAACGGAAAACTAAAAGAGAAACTCATTCTCGTGTCATTATAATGACTACTATTGAATTATAATGAATAAAACATGTTAAACGGCAATTGTGAGAAAGATTTCTTCATAAACCGTTAGATGAGCTAGTTTAAAAAACCCAACGTGTCCCACATGGATCTCTAACACACTCATCAGACCTATAAATATGTTTGCGGTGTATAATTAACGTTGATTGTTCACTAACGGTACAAGGGGCGTCCTTATATGGTCTGGTGGCCGGGCGTTCTCTCACCCATAGGTATCTAGCTACTGAGCAACTCAACACCAGGATAGCGACTGTCAGGGCCGAAATCTCTGGCGTGGGCGTAAGAACCGTACGGTCGCCATACGACGCTTCAGCTCTTTGTCTGGATGTATGGTCCTATTCTTTTTCCCCTTCTTTTTTCCTTAACGGTATGGTTAATTAATATTCGCATTGGCGGTAATCAGTAGCCTAGCTAGCCTGTTGTTTGTTGTAAAGACTACAGAATGGGGTTGATTATAATCTTTATGATACCAAAGTCGGAATTTTTATAATTTTTTTTATAATTCCTTCTATTTTTGGGCGTCAGCGAACAACGGCGCCAACTGCCCGTAGTTTCCAAAGATTTTGCCTCCGAAATCTCTTGATGGCGATTCCGCGCGAATCCACTAGGAACTCACGTACAAGTGACTGCAAAGGCCCTTTTAACGAGCGTGTGAGACGAAATGGAGCCCATTAAACACTCGACCGACATCCATGTGGGTCAGCTCGACAAGCCAACAAGCCTGGATTTATCTTCTTTATGCGCATGCGCAACTGCTATCATAACCATAAACGTCACCGGCGCCAGTGGAGAGAAAATGTGAAGTCAAATAAAATTTATCAAAACACCTTTACCATATTTGTTAAGGATTGGTACTTAACAAGCTCTTGGTACTGTATTGAAACTAGAAGTGAAATCGAATAGTAATGTGCGCTTTCAAATTCAAGTAACGTGAACTGAGACAACACTCGTCGAACTGGACGAGTGTCACATTCTGTAGACTGAGAGAAGTCTCGATCGACGATTCTAAATGTATTGTATTTATTTAACAGAAATTTTGGAAATATTTTTAAGCGAAAATTTGGTGCAAGTGTGATGTTCATCTGGAGACTTCAGACTGTTTTATTTTGTCTTTGACACTTTATTTACAGGAGTGGCCGATCCGCAAATAAACTAACTAATCGAGGCGGACCAGCCATATCAGGGTATTTTACTTTAGTATAAACCAACTAATGGTCTATTACAAATCCTGCATTCTGATTGGCTGAGCTACTAATGGTCTATTAGTGATAGACCGTGCCTGGCAAACCACCACCTTTCTTTGCAAGAAAACTTGATTCTTTCAACATAAAATAAAGGAATTCATTGCCAAAACCGACCAACTAGTTGGTTTATACTAAAACAATTAGACCTCTTGTCCTCATGTGCTATGAAATCAATAGACCATTCGGCCTTCGGCCTCATGGTCTATTCATCATAGCACATTCGGCCTTGAGGTCTAATTGTTAATATATTGTGTTCAGGGATTTCACTCAATTGATGGTCAGATCATGAAAGGAGAAGAAATTACCTTATTGGAACTAATTTTCGCGGGCACTTAATTTCGTGAAAAAAATGTCGACATATTTCGCGGGTCTTTATTTTCGCAAATTTAGTGCAAAATTATTTTCTTAGGAAATTAATATTCGCGAAAATGAAATAATTTTATCATCATTTTATTGCTGAAAATCATAACTCATAACAAAACCAAACTACAGAAACCGTATCGTGTAATACCATAGTCAAACACATATCCTTTGTGCTTAACCCTATTCAGACTGAATAGGGTAAAATCCAGTAAAATCCTGATTACTCTAAAACCACTGCAGCTATGATGGTGAAACTTCGTGACTTTCCCTAAAATTTATCTGGGGACATTTTGGTGTCAATGACATGTCAGTGTCAACGACCCAGTTCCCATGGCAACCACTTTTAAACATGCATGTTTTGCAAAACTCGAAAAAACGTGAATTTTTCATATTTCAAGCTTAATGTTGGACACATTGCCCAATTTATGACTATCGGAGCTTGTACTCCTTAGTAATTTATGTACAGGCTAATTAATTTTTGACACAAAATCTTTGAGGGGGAGGGGTAGGGGGATTTTGTTCATTTTAACATATGGTCTAAAACTACAAATTTCCTTTTAATTCAACTTTTTGAATGTCAAACACTTCTTTGATGAGTATTTTGTACATTTTGACCATTTTTTTTTTCTCATTGAGTATTTATCTGAAGAGTCAAATGGAAATTAAATGAAATCCAAGATGGCGGATCCAAGATGGCGGACAATATTTTCAAAAGTCGTCATTATGACGCAAGTTTAATAAAATTTATGTGGTAATGTCACAAATTATTACATTTACCATATCAATGAGTCATTGTCGTTTTTGCCGAATGCACTTGAGAGGACTGGGTCGAGTCGTGCGCGGGCTAGTATGGGTATTTTAGCGTGGTTACCAAGCCAAAATCAATGGTGGACAGATCGAGAACCCGAGTCTCTGTGATTCCTGCAAGTTTTCATTCAAAATTTCACAGTTTTCTAGTGCTACATTTGCCGAAAAGAGGATCTCCTGTCACTTCCTTATAAGGCAAATGACTCCAAATAAGGTTTTGGTCGTGAGGTGTTGAAAAACGACAATTTTTGGTTGGAAATTGTTTCATATGATTATCTTGATGTTAATTAGTTGGCTTTAAGAGTATTATTTATCAAGTTTTTCGAGGTTAATTAAAATTACTAAAAATTGATAAAACATTGAGAATGACGTCATTGTGACGTCACATTTTGCTCCCACGTGACAAAATAGGTGTGGTGATTTGTCTAAGGCTCATGGTCATTGTGTGAAAGTTTGATGATCATAGCCCCAGTGGTTCCAGAGATATAGAGGGGGGGCCGAATTAGCCCCCCCAGTCACAGATGGTCAAAAAAAGCCCAGTCTGGATAGGGTTAACGTTCTTAGAATTGTATAATACCTTTCTGACATATTTACATTGTAACCATGAATGGCTTCATTAAATTGAGAAAGAAAGAATATGGGAGGGTATTAAATTTCGCGGCATTAAAGTTCGCGAAAATTTTTTTTCGCGTCGCTTTAAGTTCGCGTTTTTTTTTTTAAATCGCGAAATTAAAGCGACGCGAATAGTACCAATAAGGTATCTAATTATGAAACGACGCTAAGCTAAGCGGTGACGACTTCATGAGACCGCTGGTACAAACTCAGAGTGTTCTGAGGTCATAGCGGAGCTCCAGCGCGGGCCGAAGGCCCGCGCAAGCGGAGCACCATGCCTAAGGGAAAAACGTATACCATCGACTTGATTTTTGAACGTCACGGGCATTATGGATCATTTTGATGACGTCATTGATGGCGTGAGGGAACGTGACTTTGGTGTAGAGTTCCTCTTATGGTCTTTGAAAGTTTGTCCAAGTTTGGCTTCTATAGAAGCTTCCCTTCGGAAGATATGATTTTTTTTTTATTTTTCTGGTATTAAACCTATAGCGTCCGCCGTCCGCCGTCCGTGTACACATGGGAACCCTGTGGTATGCAAAGAAAAAATTATATCTCCTCAAGGGAACATGCTAAGACAGCCATACTTGGGATATTTTGTCTATGCCACAAGGGGGGTGCTGTAGCACGGTCACGTGATGTGACGTCATCGATGACGTCATCAATGATTGAAAAATAATTATCTCGTGAAGAGAAGACTCTAAAACAACCAAACTTGGGTAGTGTGGTCTAGGTCACCAGATGAGCGAAATGAAGTGGTCACGTGATGTGACGTCATCGATGCCGTCATCTATGCTTGAAAAATTAATATCTCGTGAAGAGAAGACTCTAAAACAACCAAACTTGGGTAGTATAGTCTAGGTCACCAGATGAGCGAAATGAAGTGGTCACGTGATGTGACGTCATCGATGACGTCATCTATGCTTGAAAAATTAAAATCTCGTGAAGGGAAGGCTCTAAAACAACCAAACTTGGGTAGTGTAGTATAGGTCACCAGATGAGCGAAATGAGTTGGTCACGTGATATGACGTCAGCGATGACGTCATCTATGCCTGAAAAATTAATATCTCGTGAAGGGAAGGCTCTAAAACAACCAAACTTTTGTAGTGTAGTCTAGATCACCAGGTGAGCGAATAAAGTGGTCACGTGATATGACGTCATCGATGACGTCATCTATGCTTGAAAAATTAATATCTCGTGAAGGGAAAACTCTAAAACAACGAAACTTGGGTAGTGTAGTCTAGGTCACCAGATGAGCAAAATGAAGTGGTCAGGTGATATGACGTCATCGACGACGCAATCTATGTTTCAAAAAATATTCTCTTTTATTATTGCACTTTTGAATCATTCCATTTGGAGGAATTAATACCTTAATTTTTCGGAAGAAGGTCATCTCACTCGACAGGATGCTTATTTTCGTCCCGTATTTGTATTGTGTCAATGCAGCAACATACCGAAGAAAACACTGTTGTATACATATCAAGAGACACTTTTTTCTTAAAAAGCCTACAGTATAAAATGTACACATGGGAATCCCTTTCATTCGCACAGAAAATTTTATAAACGGGAGCTCCGCTTTTAGCCAGTGGCTAAATCTATATATTATCGGCTCTCATAAGTTCTTTACATGCGCGTTTACATGAGGACGGCCTGAAAAAAGACCCCTGACCGGCACGAGTCCATTCCGGTTGCTGACCCGACACGAACGACTTTCGAGTTCGTACCGGTCTCACGTAAACACGATCAAAAAGGCGTGATTACATGAGACCGATATGAACTCAGATCGCACCGGTCTCATGTAATCACCGCATACAGATCGTGCACAAACACAATTAATAGGAAATATGTTCGAATAAATGGACAATAGTATTTAAGAAGCGGAGCATAAAGAGCAGATTTCGTATGACTGTGTTTCATGACACGGCGCGGCCTGGCCTGCTGTAGATACCGAACGAAACCGCGCAGTTCGCGGCACTTTTCACAGTCATACGAAATCTGTTCTATAACAATGGGCATCCTTAGATGAGCTTTCAGGGGATCAATGGTCGTCTGTTCACGAAAATAAAAATCAGACGAGATGACGTATGTACGCATGCGCAAACGGAAAACTAAAAGAGAAACTCCCTCTCGTGTCGTTATAATGGCTACTATTGAAGTAAAGTAAAGTAAAGTAAAAGGCCATATTTTACGTGGATAACTCGTAACAGTACTCCAATGAGACTGACAAACCTGAGGTCCACGGCGCACAGCTTTTACCCCCTTTCTCCTATCAGAGCTCCAGGTGAAAGGAATTCTAAGCTATAAGCAAGCTACTCGGAACAGAGAAAAGTCGATACGGTTGGTCGATCCGGGGTTCGAACTCAGGACCGAACGCACAGTGTGCCGTGCACAAACTCACTGTGCCACCGAGCCGTATCTAAAATCAAAGGATTGAATTAAAGGAATAAAACATGCTAAACGGCAACTGTGAGAAACATTATTGCATTATCGATAGATGAGCTAGTTTAAACAACCTACAACATGTCCCACATGGATCTCTTACACATTCATCAGGCCTATAGATATGTTGGCGGTACATAATTAGTGTTGATTGTTCACTAACGGTACAAGGGGCGTCCTTATATGGTCTGGTGGCCGGGCGTACTCTCACCCATAGGTATCTAGCTACTGAGCAATTCAACTACCAGGATAGCAACTGTCAGGGCCGAAATCTCTGGCGTGGGCGTAAGAACCGTACGGTCGCCATACGACGCTTCAGCTCTTTGTCTGGAAGTATGGTCCTATTTTTTTTCCTTCTTTTTTTCCTCAATTCAAGTATAAATATGCTGAATTCGCGCGCATTGGCGTCAAAGTTGAACGAGACAGGCAGCAGATTATGTTATATTACTTGCACGACACACAAAATGCAGTTTAAAATTATTCCCACAATTTCCATCATTTTATCGCAAATAACAAACGGCCGTAATGTTTTGGTTTAAATAAAGGCGTATCTCTCTCTCTCTCCCTCTCTCTCTCTCCATCTCATAAAAGAACGCAACAGCCGGCGGCTATATGACTCTCCTCGAGTCTACCGAAGCAAGACCGTAACAATAAATTTTTGTCTGGGGGCAAGCCTTGGTCATCCTTTGTTTTTGCTTGGGGGGCAAGCTGGTTTTTCCCTACATGTTGACACTAAAAATGTTACCTCGCTGGGAGGCAACTGCACCCTCTGTCCCCCCCCCCCCCCCCCCCCCCCCCCCCCCGCTAGCTACAGCACTGCGAAGTCCTTACGAATCCGTGCGATTACATATCGTGCGAAAGCGATTGGCTAAAACGTGCGACGAAAACCGAAAAAGCGTGCTTCGACGCCTCAAAAATAAAGGGGACAATATTTATTTCTTATGGCAACAAATCGAAAACTTTCGCTTTAAAATCTGCTCTATAATGTACTTAGACATGCAGGAGTCTTTCAGATCCTGATAACCTGCCACAGGCTTCCCAGGCACTGGTTTGTGTGTGAAGGATAACGATAAAATTACTGAGAATGTGTTGGCAGGAAAATCAAGAGCTGCTGCTTTTGATATCTGCAAAAGTTTCGAATCCTTAAAATCCTTTAAATGATTTTATTCCAATGCTTTCTCAGTATTTTTACCGTAATGCTTCACGCAATCAGTAGCCCGGCGAGCCTGTGGTTCAGACTGGCCGATTGAGGAAAGACAGCATCCTCATTTTTGCGGATAAAATTCTAATCTTTGTGATACCAAAGAAGGACTTGTAATTTTCGTTCCATTTCGGAGCGTCAGCGAACAGTGCCGCAAACTGCTCGTAGTTTCCAAAGATATTGCCTCCGAAATCTCTTGATGGCGATTCCGCGCGAATCCACTAGGAACTCACGTGCAAGTGACTGCAAAGGCCCTTTTAACAAACAAGTGAGACGAAATTGAGCCCATTAAACACCCGACAGACATCCATGTGGGTCAGCTTTATTTTCGAAGCGATATTAAAACTCGCCAAACGTGGATAGACTGATGTATCTAGTGGTCACGTGTGTTTGTATCAAGAATCAATGGTGTGGGATTCCTTGATAACAAATGTATTTTATCTTCTTTAGGCACATGCGCAAACGCTATCAAACTTTAATATACAATCTTCGTTCATTGGTGGACAAAATGCGTGGACCCCATTGGTTAAAACTGATCACGTTAGTTTTCGTTACCTAGCGACATCAAACGGGGCGAGTGCGTTATTGGTAAAAATCGTGACAGTGTTAGAGCGCAAGTGCAAATCTTTCTTGACTTTACAACTTATTAATACTTATCAGTAATTTTATTTATGCTTTCTATTTTTCCAAGCTATCAGAATGCAGTTCATGTACCTAAAATATTCCGAATTCAATTAAAATACATTTGAAATAAAAGTTGTAATACTACTTGTGTACGATCTTAGTATGCCGTTCTGTCATTACTATTAGATGGACATCACATTTGCATCAAAGATTTTCGCTTAAAAATAGTTTCAAACTTTCTGGGATTTGATAGATAAATACAATGCCTGGATCAAGACTTCTCTCAGTCTACGAGTCCGAACAGTGAGCGGATGCCGATTGGCTCAGTTCACATCATATTGGAATTTGATCGACTATGAACAAAAGAGTAGGAATGCTTTACAATGTCTACAATGAAACGCGAACAGGCTTTACTAATCTTCGATTACTTCTAGTTTCAATTCTTAAAGGCTATCGAATAATTAGGTTATTGTCATTTTAGTTCGGGAGTGGGGGGGGGGGGGGGGGGGGGGGGGGGGGGGGGGTGGCTACAAGACAGTTGGAGTAGGAATTAATCACGTTGCACGATGAATCAGAATCATTACTAAGCCTCTTAATCTTCACAAATACAATAGTCTGGCAGAAAATTGGCTTCATATACGTATAGTTTTGATACCATTTTATGTGATTTGGCGCTGAGAGACATCCAAAGTCGAATACGACGAACTGAAAGTTCTTATCTGCGATCTGCAGAGGCCTTGAAGAACGCGGGGCGATGTTTTTCCAGAACTATAAAACCAGCGAGTTTTTCGACGTCGGAGTGATGTAAAGCACGCGCGCTCATTTTTCCCGCCATTGACTCTGATAAAGGTAACCCGGTCACACTCGACAAAAGTAGTGATATCGCTGTGATATCGATAGCTCGCACAAATCAACATTTTTTTACAATGTTTCTTAATTGCTTATTCAATTTGTTTCCTTGTATATTTGACAGCACGGTGTATGCAAAAAATTAGTTTGAACATGAGAGCTTTTCACCTCGATTCTATGGGGGGACTGCCAGATCCTGCCTGAAATACCGTGTAAAATGGTTACTTTTCTCAAAAATCGTCCAACGCTCAGTGAGTACTTTGACTCATATGACAGCCATTCTCAGCTACACGCGGTCCAGGAAAAAAAGCTTGCAAACGAAAACTCGTTTTTTTGTCAAAGTTTCCATGGCAACGCACGTGCTTTCGCCGGCTTGTCGCGCTCAGACATGACAGAAAAACGACTGTCAGACTGTTCGCTTGCAAGCTTTTTCACCGGCGGCCGCGTGTAACTGAGAATGGCTGTAAAAATGTTGACGAGGCAAGAAACTGACGTCTGTTTGTTCTCGTTCGCGCTTATTATATGCTCGGTACTATTTTTAGAAATCTGGAATTCTCAAACAGCCAAACACGATCATATCTGCCAAACATTATTGGCTTTTTCTCGCTAAAGCTTATGGCAAAATTTTCTACCGACTTTTATTCGGATAATTTGCGAATCCTTAGGTTTGAAAGTACCAAAATACTATTTTGAAGCTGTTTCGAATTTCGATGACTTCCCCTAAATATTATAGATTATTCAAAGCTTCAGGAGGCTAGATTCCGCTAAGAAAATAGCGGGAAAATAGCACGAAAAAAGCGATATCGCACTAGTCGCGCAGGGCGATATCGTCTTTTTGAGGGCTATTTTCGGCGGAATCTACCGACTGAACGCTTTGAATATACTTGAATCCTATGATATCTCGTCCTCAATTTACACAAAAAAGAGATATCATAGGATTCTAAACAGAATTCCCAATGTTAGCATGTTAGGATGGTTTGTGTCGTGTTTGAAAAACTGTTAAATTGTTTTGGACCCTCGACGTTTTACGCCGGTTCCTCGACCCTCGACATATTACCTTCGATGCTCGACTCTCGTCCCAAATGTTTACATCTTCAGTTGCCACCCAATTCAGATCATGTGATGATTACTTTGGGTGCTTACAATGGTCAAATTTTCCTCACTCGACCGAGTTCACGAGTGTAGTGCAGAACTAACAAAAATATCCACCCAAAGGAATCATCACATGATCTAAATTGGGTTTGTCTTAAATCGGAATACTTAGGACGGAAAAAGAGCACAAAAAACTAAGCTCAAAAGTGAAAGTTTAAAAGGGAAAGTTCCCAATAGCCAAGTCGGGCCAAAAACTCATCGAATATGAATTAAAGGGTTTCTATAAGAAAACCCATATTGGCGCGACCAGGATACTATTGACGCGACCACTCGAAAGCAATGTATAACTAGTATATACACGCTAGGCCGAAGTCGCCAAGTTACAGAAGCACAAAAAATACGAGTCTTCGCAGGAGATGCTGCTTAAGTTCAATTATACGCTGCTAGCTCATTTCGCGTTGACGGGGAATTGTCTTCTCTGCACGTGTTCATCTATAAAAAGGCGTCTTGTCTTGAGTGGGCGGCATTTGTGCTGGTCCAATCGAAGACTAGCTACCAGTTCCCTGTATGATTGCCCTTATTCTCTCGGCATCAGCTCGGAGACTCGCGTTGGTGGGGTCGAGTTTTAACGCACTTTCGTAGTCCTGCAGAGCTGGGAAATCAAATGCAAAACAGAAGTGGATATAAAACCCCAACCTTACAAATTTTTATCATTACTAGCGTATTGAAAGAAAAGTCGCCGAAAATTTAGCGAAACCATCACGCAACTTTCTAAGTGGGAAGCTTTAATGGCTTATCTTTAATCGTCCAGGCCAAAATTTTTTTTTTTCAATATGTGTGGGCATACCAAGGAAATGTATGTAGGCAACATTGACATAGGATATATCACTAAATGTATTACATGTATCTGTATGTGTTTTGTTCAAACTTGTCAAATTAAATAAAAATTAATAAAAAATAAAAAAAAACAAAAAACAAAAAGAAGAAAAGAAAAGAAAAAAAAAGCAAAACAAATACAGAAACAGTGAGCATACTGGTTATACAATGCTTTCGGGTGACATGCTGCAGAGAATCCCATAGATCAATTCTTACGCGCGCGTTTGGTTAAAAACGATTGAGTTTTGACGTGGAATTCAATGGTCGAAAGCTGAATTCGACAAAACACAGGTTACCCGCGCGCAAAGAAAGTTCAAAGCGCGAATCATTTCGCTAAAATAAAATCATGGGATTTAAGAAAAAATCACGCGACTCGTGAAGTCTCACTTGAAAAACGATAACGCACAATGGAGAGAGGCAAGGATTTAATAAACGCCGACACTTTTCTGACCTTCTAGATATTCCTCTGCATTGAAAGCAGCAGTTCCCCTCCTGACATAGGCCTTGCATCTGGAGGCAGCATTAGCAGGTACGGGGGGTGTTAGCAGCTCTAAAGCCTAGTAGAAATAGAATAATCTGTTACGCAGCAGTTCCCTTCCTGACATAGGCCTTGCGTCTGGAGACAGCATTAGCAGGTACGGGGGGTGTTAGCAGCTCTAAAGCCTAGTAGAAATAGAATAATCTGTTACGCAGCAGTTCCCCTCCTGACATAGGCCTTGCATCTGGAGGCAGCATTAGCAGGTACGGGGGTGTTAGCAGCTCTAAAGCCTAGTAGAAATAGAATAATCTGTTATGCTGCAGTTCCCCTCCTGACATAGGCCTTGCATCTGGAGGCAGCATTAGCAGGTAAGGGGGTGCTAGCAGCTCTAAAGCCTAGTAGAAATAGAATAATCTGTTATGCTGCAGTTCCCCTCCTGACATAGGCATTGCATCTGGAGGCAGCATTAGCAGGTACGGGGGGGGTGTTAGCAGCTCTAAAGCCTAGTAGAAATAGAATAATCTGTTACGCTGCAGTTCCCCTCCTGACATAAGCCTTGCATCTGAAGGCAGCATTAGCAGGTAAGGGGAGGTGTTAGCAGCTCTAAAGCCTAGTAGAAATAGAACAATCTGTTATGCAGCAGTTCCCCTCCTGACATAGGCCTTGCATCTGGAGGCAGCATTAGCAGGTGGGGGGGGGGGGGGGGGGGGGGGGGTGTTAGCAGCTCTAAAGCCTAGTAGAAATAGAATAATCTGTTACGCAGCAGTTCCCCTCCTGACATAGGCCTTGCATCTGAAGGCAGCATTAGCAGGTATGGGGGGGGGGGGGGGGGGGTTAGCAGCTCTAAAGCCTAGTAGAAATAGAATAATCTGTTACACTGCAGTTCCCCTCCTGACATAGGCCTTGCATCTGGAGGCAGCATTAGCAGGTAAGGGGGGTGTTAGCAGCTCTAAAGCCTAGTAGAAATAGAATAATCTGTTACACTGCAGTTCCCCTCCTGACATAGGCCGTGCATCTGAAGGCAGCATTAGCAGGTACAGGGGGTGTTAGTAGCTCTAAAGCCTAGTAGAAATAGAATAATCTGTTACGCTGCAGTTCCCCTCCTGACATAGGCCTTGCATCTGGAGGCAGCATTAGCAGGTAAGGGGGGTGTTAGCAGCTCTGAAGTCTAGTAGAAATAGAATAATCTGTTACGCTGCAGTTCCCCTCCTGACATAAGCCTTGCATCTGGAGGCAGCATTAGCAGGTACGGGGGGGTGTTAGCAGCTCTAAAGCCCAGTAGAAATAGAATAATCTGTTATGCTGCAGTTCCCCTCCTGACATAGGCCTTGCATCTGGAGGCAGCATTAGCAGGTAAGGGGAGTGTTAGCAGCTCTAAAGCCTAGTAGAAATAGAATAATCTGCTACGCTGCAGTTCCCATCCTGACATAGGCCTTGCATCTGGAGGCAGCATTAGCAGGTACGGGGATGCTAGCAGCTCTAAAGGCTAGTAGAAATAGAATAATCTGCTACGCTGCAGTTCCCATCCTGACATAGGCCTTGCATCTGGAGGCAGCATTAGCAGGTAGGGGGGTGCTAGCAGCTCTAAAGCCTAGTAGAAATAGAATAATCTGTTACGCTGCAGTTCTCCTCCTGACATAGGCCTTGCATCTGGAGGCAGCATTGGCAGGTAAGGGGGGTGCTAGCAGAAGTAAAATTATCTGGGGAGGGGGAGGTGGAGGGGAGCTTTCGCGTCGATCGACTTGGAAAACCTATTTCATGATCTTACCGAAGTGCAGTCTTGAGCACACTCTTTGTACTGTTTGAGATGCAGATGACAAGCTGCTCTGTTGGAGTAAAGACTACACAATCAGGTTAAGGAAGGACAACACAATGTTTATTGATCGTTTCAGCTCGTTATCTTGGTTTTTCGTGGTGTGGTGCAATTATTAAAACTCAAAACAGAAAGTGCGTCTGAGCACTCTCAGGGAATTTCTGCAGAAACCCATACATGGGTAAAGCTGAATTTCCCAAGGCCCAAGCATGGGAAGTGTTCGAATTCACATTGGATGACCATGGAAATCAGAACGCTTCCCATTCTTCTACCATGGCAAATTCAGCTTTTCCCATGGTTTCTGCAGAAATTCCCTGAGCACAAATTAATTTCTAACATTAAAAAAAAAAGAATTTCCAACTAAAAGATTATGCGAGGCGTAGAAGTCTCAGCCTTGACAAATGTCACAACCATGCTAAACCTAATCAATTTCATTGTTTTCACAAATATTGATTAAAAAAATATTATATCTTATATCTAAAAAAATTATTAGCGTCTGTTAGAGGAACATTTGTGATTGGCTGAAAGAGACCTACCAACAGATAAATCGATTCCTTGGATAAGAGACGGTTTTGTGTGCAAGCAAAAACACCAAAAGCCTCCACGCTGGTTTATATAAACAAAAAACCACAAAATTAAAAACGTGACTGAAATACAACAACATTTGTTTGATGTCCTGTTAAAATAGTACTAAGAACAAATTCGGAAACAAAGTGAGAACTTTCCCTCAGTGACTGCTTATTCCCGGGGGGGGGGGGGGGGGGGGGGGGGGGGGGGGGGGGGGGGGGGGGGGGGGGGGGGGGGGGGGGGGGTGGGGAGGGGCTCCCATATTTTTGGGGCGGGGGTGCTCGTCGTACCTTTTAGGGGTTAAAATCAGGCCTCTGGTACCTTTAAGGGGGTAAAATTCGAAAACGTGTATTTTTTTCCAGATTGTCGGAGGTCCGTTCTAGCAAATCAAGCAAATCACACTTAATGACGAAAGAAATTACGAGGGAAAATACGTCTTATTGGTACCTTTTAGGGGTCAAAATCAACTAAGCGACGCCATGTTTGGTACCTTTTAGGGGTAAAATCGAAAGTTCCCGACGAGAACCCCCGCCCCAAAAATATGGGAGTCCCCCCCCCCATACTTCTTTTGGCAATTTTCATGGCGTTGTTTGTTTAGTTTCATTATTAAAAAATTGTGCAGCAAGAGTGATTCTGAGGGCAAGCTAGGGCAACAGTTGATATTTAAGCGAGCTTAGATTAGGCATTTTGCCCTTGCCAATTTCATTTGAAATATGCCAAAGATATTCACTCATATAATACTAGATACGCCTCTAAAGAAAATGTTTATAAGGAACGCTTTAAAACTAATATCGGAAACAGACTATATCCTCAATGGCAACTAATATTTGGTCAAATCTTCTTCAGATCTCAAAAACCTAACACTTAAACATTCAAAACAAGGTCAAACAACATTTACTTCTCAAGCAATATAATTCCTGACACTGGATGAAAATTAGTTATTTTCTTCTCTATATTTCCTTCTGTGTTTTGTACTTGTACATGCTCAGCTTTACTTTTGCCATTTTTGCTTGCCACGCTTATGCTTCAGTGTTTGTAATTGAGTGATAGCTACAAGAAAATGATTAATTTAAACTGCCTAGTGTCTAGCTAGAAAACCTAACGGTTCAATTAGGCCCTAGCCATTTCCTTATACTAAAATATTGATCCTTTTTATTTCATCTATGTCTGTAAACTTAAATATATGTAGGATTAAGAAAACAAAAATAATGTAAAAATGTACGAAATGCGAAATAAATGTATTGTATTGTAAATTTATTATATGGATGCCAGTGTTTTACCGGAAACTAAAACACTCGTATTTTCCATATCTTCACTAGTGAAAATATGAAAAAGTTATGTACCGCATGTCCCGGATGTGCACGTTTGCAGTGTTGTTTTCCTCACTTTCGTCTGCAGTGAAATCTCGCTCGGTCACTTGAGTTTTAAGCCACAAAACTAAGTTTTGTTCTAGTTCTAATGAGAAAAACCTTATTTCAACTATGGCAGAGAATGCTACCGCAACAGAAAAAGGGAAATTAGTTCTTAACGACATTGGGAACCAGAAAGATTGAGAGAGCATCATTTATCAAGTGAGTTGTTCAATTTGTTATGTTTTGCCGCTATGTCAATTCTTATCCATATAATAAAAAGAACATTACACGGTGGCTTGAAGATATGGATTTTATTTTCTCGTGTCAAAAACAATATTTACTCACTCGCTGCGCTCGTTCGTAAAATATTGTTCTTGCCACTCGAAAATAAAATCCATATCTTCGCGCCACCGTGTAATATCCTCTATGTATTGTATGGCCAAACTTTTTTATCATGTGTTACTCTTATCCTTAGCCGTGCCAACGAGCAAAGGAATGCAAGGAATACATCAGTAAAACAACCCATATTATTATCTTCAATAAATAACGGGAAAACAGAAATGGGGAATTTCAAAGAGGAAGTTGAAAGTCTATTTTTCGGGCTGAAAATATAGTGACTTTTTAACATCTGCTCCTGGAGCTCTATATAGATTTGAAAACCTGACAAGTCAGACGCCATTTTGACTACCGTACTCAAGGCCCCAAAATTAATTACACTAAGATTAAAATTATTTGGCATTCGAGCTAGAAAACATCAACGTAGTTAAATGACGTTTCTTTTCCACAAACCGAGTTTGCTTCTAATTTGCGATTCAATATTAAGGTTTTATTTTAAGTCAGTCAACCGTGAAACAAAATAATAATTCCAATTGCCATTGTTTCACGGTCGACTGATGCGACAAATACGACAGATTAGGCCTAGGGCATACGCCGAATAAGCTAACAAATTATCTCTATTGTTTTAAATGCATTCGACGCGACTCTATTTCGACGTATGTCCTAGGGGAAGAGGTCAAAATAATGGTACTTTTTAGAACGCCAATAACTGCGTTTTGGGTTCCGTGCATCAAAGCATTTAAAATTTAAGCAATAAAAGTACTTTCCGCGTGCTCTCTTACAAACACGAGGGGGATGTTGGGAGAACTGATCAAAACTTGAAAGACACAAGCCGAAGGCGAGTGTCTTTCAAGTTTTATCAGTTCGACCAACATTCGCCGAGGGAATGCAGGGCATTTTTGGTAGAGTTTGTTTTTCCTCGCCAAGATACAGTTGTTCTTGTGAACGGTGCGAAGGTAGTGTCTTCGTTGCGCGAGTTGCCAAAGACTATGTTAGATGATATTCTTCTTTTTATTATGTATTGAGTGAAGTGAGGTAGAAAAATGCAAATGATAGAGAAGTTGCTGGAATAACTACTTAGAAAATTTCTTGTGGTCCCCCTTTCAGGGCTTCAGGTTTTGAGAGATCCCCCCTTTCAATCGATCCAAAATGAAGTGACCCCCCTCCCCCCAAAAAAAAATCCTCTGCCCCTCCTCTGTACCCCCCTCCCGTCCACCCCCCTTTTTTAAATCCTGGATCCGCTCCTGGCAGCATCATATCAAACGCATGTTTATTGTTTCTAATTTTTATACAATGTTCAGTGTGATATGCAAATAAACATATCTGTTGCTGTAATTGTGAACATTGCAGTAAAGTACGGGACACTTTGCAAGGATACGAAGGCATGGAGTCGTCCAACACAAGAGCAGCAGTGAAAGCGTTGATGGCAGCCACATAGTTACCGGACTTATAAAAACCTCTGAAAGAAAAACAGAACAAATCATTATTACCGTAATCACACGCCCTTTCAAAGTAAGGGCCTTGGAAAGAATATCGTCAGGCGGAGAATTTTAAAAAAATGTTCTAGCTAGTTGACTTGTCAAATTGCCGCTTTATGAACAGATAAATTGATAGTACTATATTCTCACTTGGTCCCATTGTGCTTTATATAAGTTATGGGAAGGAGACCTGGCGGAGCTCAAGATGGCAACTGCAAAACGCGGGAGGGTGGGCGGGTGTAAGAACCGGCTTCTGGCCCCACCAGGCCTTAAGGGATGAGCACAATGAGACAACTGCAAAATGAGGGTGGGTGGGTGGGTAAAAGAGCTGGCTTTTGACCCCACCAGGCCTAGGGATGAGACCATTATGGAAGCTCTCTACCAGGGACGCCATCTTGGCCCTGAGATCTCGAACAAACTGACAAAGTATGCTTAATGAGTTGATAGCTTATATAAGCACTGTTGGGACCAAGTGAGAATAGTGACATGGCTTGTGTATTCCCTTGAAATTCACGACCTTATTAACTTTTTTTTTAGCTTGGCGTGAACAATAGCTGTTTTCACACTGGAGGACGGAAAACTCGTCATGACGGGTTTTTCGTCTGACGAGCTTTCCGTCTGTCTAGTTTTTACGGACTTAAATTCATATATAGACGGGAAACATCGTGTATTCGTTCGAAAAACCTGGGCCGAGATTAGAGTGGTTACCTAGTACAGGCGCGCGCCATGTTTTTTACCCACAATTCTCTGTCCACTCTCTAGTCCCAGTTCTTTACCGCCCGAATTACACAACTTTCGTCCAGTTCACCGTCTTAGCGTGAATTCAAGACGAGTTTCCCGTCTCGACGAGAAAATCGTCCACGGAAAATCGTCTGTTTAGTCGGAGAAATAAGACGGATAAATTCAGACGATTTTCCGTCAAAAATCCGTCTCGTCCCGGTTTCACACTAAGGCGAGTTTTTCGTCCGGAAGAAAAACTCGTCTCAGACGAGTTTTCCGTCTCTAATGTGAATACAGCTAATGTGTGTGTTTGATGCGAACAAAAAACGCAATAACAAGAGGGAGTAACAGTGCTCGTTTACGCGCATCAACCAATCAATTTGACTCCCCTTTAATTGGTTGCGTACGTGCCAGATAAATTTGTGTCTCCTTCTTACAGAGATAGGTTCTTCTCAATAGGCAAGAATAAAATGATTCGTGAAAACTATTTTTCCATGTGATTTTGCTATTATATTGTTCCAGTGAAGTCGATTGAAATTGCTTCGATTTATAAATATTGCAAAATATTGGATATTTTCTCAAATTGTTGATCGATTTTCAACCATGTCTTCGATTTATATAACGTTCATTTTGACATTACAAACGCGCCCAATAGCTAGGGTACTAATTCAAACAAATCTATTGGTCGAGAACAAGTGACTGGAACCCTTCATCAGCACCTATCATTAATAGCGAATTTAAAGTATTATGCTTTTGAGCATTGCTCCCAAAACATTATGCTCAAAATGATGCTCGAAAAAAACCATTATGCTCTACGTATAATTTTTTTTCGACGCACTTTCCCATGTGCCCATCATAAAAAAACCCTTGGCAACCAGGTACCAGGCCTCCAATATTAGCAGCCAAGCCTTTGAGACACAAAATCCTTTCTCGGAATGATCAAAACAGACTGCACTCACTAATTTTGCCTAAAAAGGTTGGTTTTATTTAAAAACAGAGAACAGAAAAGGATAAATCAGACAACCACTGGAAGCTCGTGTGATCATAGAGTAAGTCGTCAGTGCTATTTGAATATTTTTTCAGAAAAACATGGGCATTATGCTATAATAGTATTAAGCTCAAAATTATGCCGGCATAATTTATCTGAGCCTATATTCTATATTAGTGCTGCTGTCAACAACCATATCTCAAACCATGGCTATTTTTTTATACCTATAATTTGTCTTTATGCATTTCACTATATTTATTTCAAGTCGCCTTAATGTCTACAGCTACTTTGCGAGGAATAGATGTAGTGGTGACATATTTCTGAAAGAACTGAATGACAAGACGATCACAAGCCGCGCCTATGAATATTTATCCGCGCCTATGAACTTAAACACTGTTACTGGCCGAGAACAATAAGTGACTCCACCTCTTCGCTAGCACCTATCATTAATAGAGATTAAAAGATCATTTTGCAAGAGAAAAAAGAGGTTTATATCAGCTAGATGCGCCAGACTCAAGGTGCTGTTACTATCTCTCCGATCATTGATCATTGATCATTCACTATGTCTCCAGATCTTGCCAACAACACTTCCTTGCTGTTGTACAACTTGACGTCAAATATCACTCACAGACCAGAGGTCCGAGGATTACACTATGCATGGGAAAACATTAATATCAAAATTGCGGCGGTTTTCGTGGTTCTAATTTGGGAGTCGTTTGGAACTCAGCCGTGATCCTTTTGGTCTGCTTCAAGAAAAGTCTTCACAGAAACATGTACATTTTCATCGCACACATGGCGGTATCTGACTTAGTCCAATTGGTATTGGAAATAGTCGTTGACCTAACAAGGTATCTCTCGCGTTCATGGATATGGCGTGCTGGATCAGGCACCCTGGGTATCATAACATGTAAAATGGTGTATTGGTTGTATTACACCGCGTCTCTTGTTTCTGTAATCATACTCTTGATAATATCAGTCGAGCGATACAGAGCAGTGACATCACGACTGCAAGTTTCCCCCCTGACCCGCAAAACCCTGATCCTCCTGAACCTTACACCGTGGGTTATCTCCGGGGGGATCCACATACCGAATCTGATCATGAGAACTGTTCAAGTCTCACGGGAAGGCAAACCCTATTGTTATGTTAAACATGACATGCGGGATAGATATTTCCTATACAAGGAAGTGCATTATTCCCTTCTCATTCTGCTACAAGTTACAATTTTAATCCTCAACATCGTCTTGTTAAAGAGACTCAAAAGCTCATGTACGGCACTGAACCTCCCACAAGCCCAACAAAAGAAAAGACTTGAGACATTCAAGTGCGCAATGCGTTTGGTTTTGGGTTCTTTGCTCCTCTTCACGTTATGTGTGACGCCCTATCATTCCATGTGGATGACCATTACATCGCCATGCTTAACGGTTTTCCTGAGATATGGAAGTATTATTCAGGTGATTTGAATTTTACACTGTTCTACCTTAAGTCGGTCAATTCCGCACTAGGCCCACTTATTTACTTCTTGTTACTCAAAGACTTTAGGGACATAATCTGCTGTGCAAAATGGAGGCGCGCGATTCAGCAGGACAATGCGCAGAACAGAGAAGATCATGCAGAAGCGATCCCGTTCCGAAGACAATAACAACCTAAACACCACTTAGGTATATCAAACGTCCATTACTGATGATACCAAGTTTACCTTCAACACAGTATAGGCCGTTATCATGCAAAATTGATCAATAATATTTAATAGTTATCAAAAAATAAAATACAGTAATGTATTCGATTCTACACATCCGTATTAGTAGAATTGCAAAGTTTGGTGAAGATTGCTTGAAAACTGACTGAGATAAGAATTTTCAAAACTTCGTATTCTGTCTTATTTTTTTGCAAGAAATGTATGGGAAAATACATCGAAACGAGACTGGACGGGCATGGATGCCCGTAACGCCTCGACTTGACGGATCTGCCCATATGTTTCTTTGTAAAAAGTAAGACAGAATACGAAGTTTTGAAAATTCATATCTCAGCCAGTTTTCAAGTAATTGTTTTGAAACTTTTCAATTTTACTAATACGGATGTGTAGAATTGAAAACTGGATTTCATTTCTGATAACTATTAAATATTATTAATCAATTTTGCGTGAAAACGGCCTATATTATGTGCGATTTATAGGAATCTCATTTTCTAATGAAACCCTTATTTTCTCTTATCAAGGGAATAATTGGAGAAGAAATTAAGAACAGGGTTCTGACACTTTTGTAAAGGAAAAGGATTTTCGAGGATTTTTTCGAGCATTTTCCACTAGGACTTTTTCCTACAAACATCACATTTTCGAATTGGATTGCAAAGATATTCGTTGATTCTAATTACAGCTTACAAGCTAAACTATTACCTAATTATTGCTAAAATCAATAATTATTTGTCAATAATTAATTTTCCCTATTAGCAAAGTTCCAGTCCGTCAGAACTCAATAGAACCACCAAGTTTTGTATCAACATGAATGATACTAAGGTGAACTACAAAAGTGGAAGTGCCAACAATTAAACAAAAAATCCTTTGTTCCAACTGATGATAATTTTCTTTCAGTCTGAGCCTTCTCAGGTACTATCTAACTCCAAGAGGCAATACAATTTTAAATATAGAAAGTTCGATTTTCTTACAAAACTGGGAAGTTACATTTATTCTAACGGATAGAACTTTCAGACATGAGCTTTGCCGAGAAAATCAGTTTTGTCAAAAATAATTATATATTCTATTAATAATTCATTAATATTTAATGAATACATTGAACGATAGGACATCTTTAAAGAAGCTATGTAAGATACAAAAAAATATGTAATATTATTACCAGAAACAATCCCATATAAGCGAGCTGAAATGTGTAAAAAACATACATTGCTTTAGTACGAAGCTGCAGAATACTTGCAGAATAAACAATTGAACAGATTTTGAAAGTAATGTTGTTACAAGACTCCAAGGTGTTAAGTTAGTATATTATTACTTACCACTGCTGCTATTTTATTTGAAGCAAAAAATAAAATATTATGAAAAGAAAACCTGCTTAGTAAGCAGGCGAGAGTTCATTTATTGACCAAATATGGTCATAAACTATGAATAATCCACAGCTTCCTCCTTAGCCAGTAATGCACTATATTTAGCAATAATGAATTCAGCTGTGTAGGATGTGGAAAATTATTCAGATCAAGGGGTTGTTATCCATCGAGGCCGAAGGCCGAACACCCTTCAGATCTGAATAATTCTTCATCACACAAAAACTAAATTCATTAATTGTTTTATTATTCATTTAAACTGATTTAAACTGTAAATGTATCAGAAATTTTCAATTTTTCCTTTGGAGAGTTTGCAGGATATGCATTAGCAGACAATTTTCTAAATACAACAAGATAATGGTGTAATAAAATACAAATTCAATATCTTTCTGTTTGTTACGGTACTTTCCATCATGTTGAGTCATGTCTTTGCAGGGCCCGTGGTTTGATGCGGGATTTTTTCTGAAATTATGCGGGATTTTTTCTGAAATTGTGCGCTAAAAATTCAAAACTATGCGCCAAAAACACGAAATTATACGGGATTGCGCAATTTTTTTTCTTGGTGCCGTAACATATTTTGCTGTTTTTAGCTGTTTTGTTGCATGGATATAGCTGCTAATTGACTTTAACAACTCTTGTTTGTTTATAAAATTCTTTGCGATGAGTTCCAATAGCTTCGCGTTATTACGTAATGACGCTATATTTTCTTTCAGGTAGACGTGTTTCACTTGTAATAAAGCTTATTCTTACAAAGTCTACAAAAAAGCGTTACTTTTTTCATTCCAAATCGGCTCTTACATCTGCCATAAGAGCGCTCAAGGTGCCCAGCCACCTTCGCAGGCTGTAGAACATCTGCTGTCTGTCCCTCCCGCAATTAGAGTAATCTATCTTAGGGATTAACTGTTCTAAGTTCTAACCACAAGGATCGTAGCAACGCACTCCTATTAAACCATGAACTGAACGGTCACGAGCCCGGGGGGAGTGCTCGTCGGGAAAATTGATTTTGACCCTAAGGGATAGCAAAATGGGTGTGGCAAACAGCAAATTCACCCCTAAAAGAAAGCAAATTTGGTGTGGCAACCGCCAAATTTACCCCTAAACGATAGCAAATTTGGCAGGTCAAAACAAATAAAAGCGAATTTTAGGTCTTTTAGGGTTTTCAACCAAGTTTTCTTTGTAAATATGGGTTCTGGTGTCAGTACCAATATATTTCTGGGCAAGAATTGGTCTGAGACTCCCCTAAGGGATAGGGCCGATTTTAAACACCCCTAAGAGATAGCACGTCTGTCAATTTGATACCCGAAGGGATAGGACGAGCACCCCCGTCTGAAAATATGGGGAGTCCCCCCTCCCCCCCGGGTCACGAGAGTTACATGTAGACTATCGGAGCATCGTTACGATCTCTCGTGATCACAAAAACATTGTCGCGCTTGTTTGTCGTCATTCTGCGCGTAATTCTCGAAATTAATCCCGATCGCGAGAGCGATCTGCACTATCGTCGGAAGTAGTGTAAGAGCTTTTATAAAACTGGAAACGTGGGAAACGCGTGCCACGTTTCTATCCTGAAAAAGCCATGCAAAAGCGTAATGTGATGTGATCAATATGAACTGCATAACGTCGACTGTGTTTATCCTCTCCTGCTTGTTTTTACTTTGCAAAATATCCAAAGCGCAAACATGTGTTTGAGTCTTTCTTGCTCAGCTGGAAAAATAAGTTATTTGGCCAATTTTTAACTAGGTATGTTTTATTTCTTGTCGACATCAGTTCCCTGCTCAACGCGATTAGCATATAACTCCTTGTTGTTATTTTCATTTCTATCGAGTTGTTTTGACGTTGGACAGACGATTTTAGAAGAAATGTATCACTTTTGTGAGAAAAGAATATGTAAGAAAGCTTGAAATTCACCAAGTTATGATGCCTTTTCAATTATTTTCACAACATTTTGGGAAATTATGCGCGATTTGGCGGATTATGCGCATTATGCGGAGAAAGCCAAATTATGCGTTTCCACACCAGCGCATCAAACCACGGGCCCTGTCTTTGAAATTAAGGTTTTGCAAGTTTCTGTCCGACCAATTTTCTGGATGTGTCCAACAAATTTGCAAAAGTCCAGTCATTCATGGTGAGAGACTTGATACGAGGAAAAACAAAACAGAAAACTTCACTCTACAGAGTGAGTACATGTGACTCATCCGGGGACAGGGATGGATCAAAGGACTCAAGGCTCCTCGTGAAGCAATCAGAGCGCACGATTTGATGGATTTCCATAACTTAAGAATATAATGTACTTACATCCCTTGTCTTTAAGCCATAAAGGGTTCATTTCCTCATCACCAATGGCATCAGGGTTGTCCTTGGCTGTCTGCTTGGCCCGTCCTGCTTGAGCCACTTTCTTAAGCCACTAGAGAAAAGGAATGGAAAGGATTCCATCACCATGACAACTGACCCTCTTTCGCTTGTTAGTCTTACACAACTGCAGGCTGACCGTCGAAAGCCCTGTTTTCCTGTTTTTTTTTTTCATTAGAATTAAACGTTTTTCTTTCATTTTTCTTCAGTCTATTATAACACATTTGTCTGAAAATGAACTGCCAATAAGGTTTCACCATTAAAAAAAATTAGAAACGTAACAGCTTTGGCTTTTGCTGAAGTCATGTTCTCGTGTGAAAAGCAGTTTCTCTCTCAAGCTTAGATTTAAATCTAAAAGAATTCTCAAACTCATTAGAATTTATTCATTAAACAAAACAAGATGAAAAAAATCATCAAATCTTAATTTATTCCAATATTGGAACATCATCAGTGAGGATCCATGCACAAATAATAGATAAAATCGCAGGTTAGTTCTAGGTCAAGTTTGGCTGACAGGGTTAGGGGTTATGCTGGCAGAAAATATGCTTTACATGGATGAAGGAATTAACCTCCTGTGTGTAAGTTCAAGTGAATTACATGGAGTAACTAGCCATGCACAAAATAGTAGATCAAATTCGGCTGACAGGGTGGGCTGCCGTAGGGTAATGTTTTTCCACTCAAAGGTCACCATAATTTAGTCAGGGTTAGAGGTCAAGGTGGCACACCCTTTCCCTTAAATATGGACAGTATACTTCCCCTGGGTGGAGTGTCAATCTAACCTCTTCTTCCTCTGGTGCTTTAGATTCACGTGCTGCTGTCTTGAATGCACGTGGTGTGAACGAGACTTTAATTGAGCCAGCAGATCTAGGCTCTGGTATGGGCTTGTCAATCAAGTCCTTCTTTTCTAAGAATTGAAGTAATGCAGTATTGAGAGTTAGTACATAACAATGGCAAAAAGTACAAGGAGTTCACAATGATAAAAAAAATGAAACAAAATGAAACAAAACAAAACAAAGCAATGAATATCTCACACAGGGAGCCCAACCTACATTAATCCTGGTCAGTTTGATATATGGTATGGGACACAGGCCTCCCAAGATCAACTTTTGCTTTGCACACGCTAAACTATTTGCATTTTTGAACACCTGTATCACTTAAGCCAGTGCATGCCCCTCGATTTGAAATCGGCCTCTTCTGTCTCTTTCGCACACCGTCTCATCCCCTCCCCTCCCCCTCCCTCATGCAATGTTGGATCATGTTCAGTTGTGTGGAATTGTTTTGGAGGACTATAATGACATTGTATGGGGAAGGGGGAGGCAGTGCGTTAAGGAGTGACAATAATGGAGTGAATGCTTGAGTACATGTATGTGTGATTTCCCATAGACATTATTTATCGGTATAATATCCAAATCGCTAAAAACCTTCCTGGTTATTTAGGCCATCTAGGTTACAGTCCCATTTAGTCTCAAATCTCATTTAGTCCCTGGGGAATCGAGCCCTATACAGACACAGTCACACAATATATACATGTACTTTGATCAATCAAATTCAATGTACGATTCCAGCTATAAGCACATGCACTGACTTTTTTATTCAGAATTATGCCCAAGCCATACCCCACAACTATATGAGTTTTATTTTCGAGTGGCTAGCCTGCTAGCAGGTGTTAGAGACTGTTTTTATCGGCGAAAACCCGGAGTTCGTAGTCGCGAGCCCCATCTTGGATTTTTGGGCCGAGTGACAATGGGCCAAGTGACAAAACGAGGGGTGGGATCACTTGCCCCATTGTCACTTGGCCCAAAAAATCCAAGATTGCGCTCACGACTACGAACTCCAGGTTTTCGCCGATAAAAACAGCCTCCAATGCCTGCTAGCAGGCTATCGAGTGGCAAGAACAATATTTTACAAATGAGCGCAGCAAATTATATAGACAAACCAGAAAAAAATATTCCAAATTGATTTCCGGCACTTTTGTTTTAACCGATATCCTCATCAAGTGTGTCATTTGACTGAGATTTTAAGCAAAACAAAGCAACAAATCAAAACAGATAGAGTGATATTCTACTCCTGCAAGCCAGAAATTGAACCTTGAAGACAGCAACAGAAGACAGTGCAAAACACTATTCGACTATTTACTGGTATTCTGACACATCAGGCATCTGCCTTCTTGCAGCAGTCTACTCCTTTACTTACAAGCATTATCAAGCAAGACTGCCTTTTACATTCATACATAACGTGCCTGAAGATACAGGTACCGGTAGCCTTATCCAATGCAAAACTTACTTGTCACAGGCTGTCTTCCTTTTTGCTGCATCAACATCCTGCCTTTATTTTTCTTTAGGCCTTCATCAGAATCAGAACTTTTAACCTTACCCGTAGAAGGTTTAGCTTCATTATGTTTAGCAATATTTATTCTATCACAGATTTCCTTTGTCTCTGAATGATAGGTTTGATCTCTTTTTTCATCATCATCTCCTGTATTGTCGTCATCATCATCATCATCGTCATCATCACTATCCAGACTTGGGATTCCCATCGTATTAGATGTCCTTTGTTTAATCTTCCACTTTTCAATCTCCTTTGTTGCTTGTCTTCGTTCTTCATCCTTGACCTCTTCAACTCGCTTTCTCTCTTCTTCATCCATCTGTCAGTACCAAATAACAGAGCTCAAAACAGATATTAAAGGTTGTAAATTGTGACTTTTTTCATGAGTTTTGGTCACACAAATGAGAGATTCTAGTCACACAATTGAGGGCAAACATTCAGGAATATCTCCAAAACTAGTTGACATTTTTGTGACTAACTGAATATGTTTTTTTGTCACAAAGTGGAAAATTCTGGTCCCTTTTGCAAAAGGGTAGAGAATGATAAACTACAATGTGCAACCAGTTTGTTTGACAAAAATCTGAATGTGGGCCCTTGTTAGTCAACACAAACACAGTGCCTCACTGTTATGAAATTTTATAACCAGGCCCATAGCCAGAAAAGAACATTACCGAGGCAGAGTCTGCCAGATTTCCAGAAAAAATGCAGGAAGTTAAGCTGCTAGTTTATAATAAGCCCAAATTTTCACCGAGGTGAGTGCATGCTGGCTACAGGCCTGATAACCTCAACATACAGTAGGTCTTCAAATTTTGTTCACCTTCATCTGTTGTCTGAGAGCATAGCGATCCTGCTCTCGCTTCTCCTCTTCGATTCTTTTCTCCTCTTCTACGGCTCTTTGATGTGCTCTCTCAACAGCTTCATCTCGTTTTCTCTTCATGAACTCTTTATTACCAACCTCTGCTGCCTGTAGACTTTCCCACATACCAGCTTCTTTTTTCACCAGACTAAATACCACCACTCCATTGCCGACAGATGCTTTACCTTTAACATCTTCTACTGGAGCCAAAAGGAAGACCTCAAACAAGTAGGGAGGATAACTCACCTGAAATCAAGATGAGAAATCATGTCAAGGGTGTGACAATCGTCCACCTGCATTATAAAAAGGGGAATTTGGAATCAAAATCTTAATAGATCAGCTAAACTGAAACAGAAGCCAATGTGGTAGTAAATCCCAGATTAACTACTTATTAGTAACCATACTGAGAACCATAGTGTGAGAAATACAAATGTATCAGCCTGTGGTCTGTGCAGAAAGACCAAGGGCTTATAATTCTCACTAGGAGTTAATGAGAATTTTATTATATGGATTTTGGAAGTAGTTAATATTGAGGTTTATTTCAAAAATTTTGTGCCATGGTTTTCCACCAATTACGACACTCGCACTGCACTTTCATTCTTGCATCTGGAAAAGTTGAGCCATGAAAACGTCCCCACAACTTATGCGAGCAAGAACAGCTCTTTTTATGACAAATCCACTCTAATATTAAACAAAAGCTACCTGGACAAAGATTTTCATCATGATGGACTATGAAAGAATGACAGTGGGAGTCATTTGAACAGTTCTGGAAACGAAACACAGATCAGTTCAACTGCAGAAGCAAGGGAGCAGAATTGGAAAAGAGTTATTGATTTTCATTATTGAAAACAAACAGGAAACGATAAATTTACTGAGTCTCCTACCTTAAGATATTCATCTGTGGAAAAGATATCGACTTTTTGGGGCTGAACTCCCTTCAAAGGTACAGCAATCCTCACTGAAACATCTGTCTGCTCCCACTCGAAATCCTTGACCACCAGCGGCATTTTGACGCAAAAAAAAAACGAGCAGAAACTCACATGAATCTACTACAAAACTGCATCATATTCTAAAGCACAAAACTATGTTCTATACTCGTAGCTGTAGCCATTTCCAACGCTATATTTCGTTGTAAATTTCACATTTTGCAGTCGTTGCTTCCAAGCAAATCAACCAAAGAAAATCGCCAGGCGTTCCGTTGTCATGTAGATCCCAGTCTTCGTCCATCACAGATAGCCCGAAGCTATCAAGAGTCAAGAGACATCTTAATTTTTTCACTTTGTGTTGTTTAGTGTTGCTTTCTAACACTTGGATCGTGAAAGCTCGGTCACTGAGAAAATAATTCAACTTAAAATTGTTGATTTATTCAGATATTTTTTTTACTCCCAATTCCCCATATGCATACAGATTTCGCTACGGTTTTCCTGTGTTATTCGCGGCAAGCACTGGGTTTCGAGCTTTGATGGGTTTCTTTCGTTGGCGCCAACTTCTGAAAGGTGCAACAGTTCTGATGATGTCTTCGAATGCACGCCAGTTTCCTAAAGTCGGTGTTGGTGTGGTGATTACAAGCCCCAAGCATCCTGGATGTGTTGTAGTCGGCAAGAGAATAGGATCAACTGGAAGTGGGCAGTTCGGTCTGCCAGGCGGACATCTCGAGTTCGGGTAAATTTTATGTTGATGGTAAAAGTAAGAAGCCTTGCTGCCACATTGTCAGAGAGATGGGGATAAGTTTTGCCCACTTTCCATACAAATACTGTGGGAAAGTTTGCGCATGGCAGGGGTAGCTAAGGCATAGGACATACTCGATACTCAGGTCGAATCATGTATTAAGGCCCTACTGCGGGGCCGGGGTCAACATGTCGCTTGTCTGCATTTCAAAACTCTTACTACCGTAGTATCATGATGATCCAAAGTCAACTAGATTATGATTTTGTTTGGGCGATTCTGGTGCTTCTATGTGAAATATAGAAAGCTATGAAAGGAAAAATGTATTGATGCCATGGGATATCGGCAGCCGAGTGTAAAGCATTTATAGCTCTCAGTCAGTTCAGCAGTTCACATAAGGATCGAAACGACTAGAGCCAGAAACATATAAGTGACTTAATATGTTTCTGCTAGAACCTTATCAAGAGGCAAAGGGGGCGCATGTTGCTACTTTACTTCTGAGAAAATTATGAATTTTACTTTCAATCAGGTTTTTGTTAAAGTTGCTGTCAGTGTTTTGATAGAGTGGCTTGTAGTTCTCCGCTGTTTTGGAAAGGCTGTGTCACATTTTCAACATAGTTCAAGGCTGTGTCGCTTGCTGGAATTTACCCCTGTCTGGCCAGGCTCAACTATTGAGGAATTCCAAAATTGTCGAAATTCAAGGCTCCTTCACAACTACCCTGCGAGCAGTGAATTCACGTCCCTCGTTGGCTAAGTATCAGATCCCGCCGGCCTAAGAGAGGAGGTAATCACTGGTTGCAGGGTACTGCACAACCCCTCTGGAAATGTGAAACAACCCATGTGGAAATTCCACATTGTCTTGTGGCTGCCTGTGGAAATAGCAAAGCTGCAAATGAATACGGGGGTAAAAAGAGTGGCCCTGTGGAAATTCCAAGGGTCAAATGCAACAACCCTGTGGAAGTTTCAGAGTTCCTCGATAGCGGGTAATGGAAATATAAAATGGAACGACCCATTTTCCAAGGAGGCTGGTTCTTTTTAAAACTTGGATCAGGGGGGGGGGGGGCAGTTTTAGCTCATAGGCAGTTTTTGGATGGCTCATGGTTAGACCAGTGTACATTGACAAGAGAAATGGGAAGATTCTAGGGAAAATGGGATGGGGGAAGGGTTGAGATTTACTGTAAGGTTACAACTTTGGTTTCCATTATTTTGTGAAGATCCTGTATCTCCCCCTGGTGTGACCTAGGCCTTATTCACCTTGCTCATAATGCATTTCTCTTCATCTATTTTTTAATTTCAGGATTGTATCGGACATTCTGAAATCATGCAAAGGATTTGTACTTTTAGAATTCTCTTGTACAATGCATTTAGAATTCTTTTTAGGTGCTTAAATCCCCATAATTTTCCCAGATTGCAAGAGAGGTACAACTAGATATTATTGTAGAACAATTCTTTATTTGAAATTTCCATCATATACTTTTCTCGTGATTTACATGTCCATAACATTCTCTCTATTTTTACTGTTAATTCCTCACACAAATCAGTAGCCTGGGGAACCAATGATTCAGCAGAAAAATGAGCACAATTAAAAGAGCAGTTTTCACAGTACATCTTGCAAATCTTTTCTTTCTAGAGAAGAGTGGGCAGAATGTGCAGCTCGGGAGACCCTAGAGGAGACAGGAATGACCATTAAAAACATCACATTTGGGGCTGTTGTTAATGGTGTCATAATGGCAGAGAACTACCATTACATTACAATATTCATGAAGGGAGAAGTGGACTATGAAAATGGACCAGATGAACCAATTAACACTGAACCTGAAAAGTGTGAAGGTAAGGCAGTAATTTTGAAATATTCATGAGCTAAAGACTTTTCTGAGTGTCTTGTTTTCAAATAACACATGCACCAGCAGTACAATAAACAATAATTTTTAAAAACTGCATGAGGCTTTTGCATCAATCCCAGGATGCAAAAGCTTCAACCCCAGGACTTCAAACCCCAGGACGTCTAAATCTGGAGACTGCCTTGAAATGTTGAGATTTCCTTAGAAATGTAATGGCAGTCCTCTTGAATGATTGTTTCCTGGAGACGGAGCAAAAAATATTTAGACTCCCGGGAGAACCGGCAGAGTTGATGTCCCTGGTTTTTCTGAATGCAATATAAAAAATTGAGTTTATTGTACTTACGGCAAGTGTGTGTGTTTGTACGGTCGAAATACAATCCAATAGCCTTTTTTAATCTCTTTTCCTAGTTTTGTGGCAGCTGGAAATTGGTCCCTTATTGGAAATGTTACATTTTTGTTACGGATGACACTTTCAAAATCCAGCGATGATAAACCTGTACTGTAGTGAGAAAAAGTTTGGGTGTCAAAACGGAAAGCTTTGGTGTCAAACCTTTGGCATTTTCCAGGGCAACATTGCGTTCCAATAGCAACTAAGAGGGGGCGTAAGGGGTGTCCAAAAACCGCAATAAAAATATAACAAAACCGCATCAAAGTTTGTTATCGAAATGTGCAGTGACAGTGTAATCGAATTTCCGATGTGAGTTATAGATTAATTATAACAGCAAACTAAGCTAGGCTTTGTGTAACACAAACCAAAAGTGGTAAGATGGAAAAAAGCTGTAAAACTGCATCGCAAATCCGCAAACTGCTAAGCTTGATAAAACCGTGAAACCGAACGTTTGGCGAAAGAAACTGTAAAACCACGCCTAGAAAAAAAAGGCGTAACCGCAAACCGAGAAACAAAAGACTCTGCTTGTATGCTAACGGGCGCACGGTCACCCAAACCTTTTCGTTTTTGACACCGAAACTTTATCGCAAAACTTCGGCATTGTCATGCTCAACTGTCTGAGAAGCTTGTGCCACTCCCTTATTGCCATACTCTTTCACTGATTTACATTCTGAATTTTTGTTTCTCTGAAGGTTGGCAGTGGTATGAGTGGAGCTCTACAAAGTCCTTCCCCAGTTCTCTTTTTATTCCTCTACAACTTGTACGAGAGCAAGGATATAACCCATTCCAAGAAAAAAGTTAACAGCAAAAAAGCTATACGTTTTTTAATAGAAGCACTGAAATAATAGAAAGCACAATAAATTTTAGAATTCACCCAACGTATGACACTCGCTGCCTTTGGAAAGATCACACAGAAGCTGACTTAAGCCTAGTTTCCATGTAGTCTTATCTGTCGTATCTGTTGTATCAGTCAACCGTGAAACAAAAGAATAATTCCAATTTTCATTGCTTCACGATCGACTGATGAGACAGATACGACAGATAAGACTATATGGAAACCAGGCCATGGGCTATGTAGGAACTATGTGCAAGTGAATTTATACCTTCAACATAGAGCGGATTTCAGAAAACTTGTTCCAAAGATGTTGATGTCTCTTTTAGTTTGTTCGTACTCCTCAAGTAGACATTGATTAAAAATTCATAAACCTCAATTTGGTACGAATGTCACCACTGATTTTTTTCACATAATTATCGCGCTGTCAAAGATAAAGGAAACCGTTGCAATCGAATAAACAATGAAAATAAACATTAAACAATTGTTCATGATTTGTGCGAGCTTTCGAACGCTACTAGGTTTGTATAGGGTTGCCTTTATCTGAGTCAATGGCGGAAAATGGGAAATGAGAAAAAATGTCTCTGCGTTCTTTTCAAGGCCTCTGATCGCTTTGGCAACTTCTGTACGCACAAATATATACTCGGGACAAAATTGACAATTGAACAGGCTCATTCATTATTTACTTATTGTTATAATAAAGCTACGTTATAACGCGCGCTCTGATTGGTTCAAATCTACGCTCTATTTCACCGATAAAGTATGCGGTTCTCCCCGCTATATCATAAAAGCACGAAACGTTTTAACAACACGGCCGCATTGTAGTACCCAGAGCTCCCCGGCTCGTCACTTCGCGGGGGTTGGCTCTGGTGACATCCACCGACGCATGCGTAAAAGAAAATGGTGGTTTTGTGCCTCAAATTAGTTTTAGAGCGTTCAAGTCGAAGTCATAGGTTGAAAAGACGACTAGGAAACAAATGCCAGTGTGAGATTTAGCTACATTTTTGTACGCGTGCGCGCCATTTCAGCCAATCAGCTTGGCTCTCAAATGGATGTCACCAGAACCTCCCCTGTGAGGCGGGGAGCTTTGGGTTCGAGAATAGTCTCTCCCAACATCACGCGTGCTCTATTGCGCCGATAAAGTCATGGAAAGTTGTGCTATATATATCTATATATTAATACCGTAAGGAAAATCGTGTCCGCACTCGCTCTGCTCAGCCCTGAAGCTGTGCCGCCAAAAGAAGTTCGCAAACCCGAAGGGAAGGTGGAAATCTGGACCATGGGCGTGTTTTTGTTGGAAAAGATTCACCTCGGGCTAAGTTCTAATTCAAGCGATTTCTTAAGCGAGGGACAAAGCCGCCATCGCCGCCATATGTTGAATTCTCCCACAGAAACTAAAAAAGAACTCGGTTCGCGCAGCCGAAAGCACCAAAGACATTGAAACCTAAATGGTTCTCTTACAGATTACATACAGGAATGTGCAGGGATAATTCTAACTTGAAAGATTTGAGCTGAGAAAAATTTTCATTCAAGTTTCAACAAACGTACACACTTACCTTGCTTCCCTCGGAGCACGCTCTAAGTCATGCTAAGTCGAAATGACACATTTACAAAACAAAGTCCGTGAAAGTCATGAATAATATTCTCTAAGTATAAATCCTGACGCCTCTATCGCAAAGCGAAGGACATAATCCCGAAGAGAAGGAGGAAATCCCTCCAGTGGGCATGTTTTTGTTGGAAAAGATTCACTTTGGGCTAAGTTCTAATTCAAGCTATTTTTTAAGTGAGGGACAAAGCCCCAAAAATATGAATAATATAAAAAAAATTATTAGTCCTTAGAACATTTTTACTTGACCTGTTTCTTCTCTCCCCTCGCTGAGATATGATAAACATACAAACAATTCCGAAGTCAAATTAGGTTTCGATTTTCACGGATTCTTTGACCGACGGACACGTGCATCAGTTTGTCTCATGCTGATGGGAGGTTTTTAGTAAAATCGAGCAGTTTATGGAAGGGGGAAATCATGAACCCCGCCCCACATCCATATGGCCATTGTGACTTTTTTCCCGTTTTTTTTAAACAGAGAACACTTTAAGTAAAATAAATTTCCCCCTTACACTCCGTGAATTTTTCACGGGCATCAGCTAGTAATGTTTAATTGTCTTGCCTGACCATACCTGTAACTGAGCTTATCGTGAGCTGAAAAATGCATTAATAAACGAATTATTATTATTAATTATTAATAATAATAATATCAAACCAAAACAGACATTGAAACTGTACAGCGCGAAAGTACGTACTTTATTTTCGCGGGCACTTAAAGTGCTACTCAAGGCTTAAATTTTATTCAAAATAAGAAAGAATGTCGCTTATTTCGCGTTCGTAGCTCTTTCGGCTACAGAGATATTCAAGATTTTTACTTATGCAAATTAGCAAAAAATGACGTCACAACAAGATATCATTTTCTCTTGGTAGGGTACAAAAAACGAGGATTTTGGTCTCTGATAGGGTCAGGTTTTCGAGACCTCGGCGGCACACCACTACCCAAAATCCCTGTTGCCAGGAAATAACTGTCCAGCCAACAAAACCATCTGCACATGTTTCTCCACTGTCTCTCCATACGCATATAAAACAAAGGAAGCAAAGCTTTCAAGTCAATAAACCGAGACAGAACCGACGACGATTAGAATCACACAGAAAAACGTTATCGTGTTCCTCTTGTTACAGTCCAAAGGCCTGGTACACTCTGATTAGATGTCGATTATGAGATTCTAACTCAGAGGAATTGGATGCTTGTGTCAACATCAACCGATGTTCGCGCTCGAGGGGGGATGACTGGATTGAGCGGATTCAGGCACACCCCTGGGTTTCCGGAATACTCTCAATAGCACGAGTCTCTGATTGCGTAACATTTGGATTAGCTCGTGACAACAATGAAATTCATAGTTCTTTTTGTTCCTTGTAAGCTGCGAACACGCTTCTGAAGATTCTCTTTTTCTCCTTGTAAAGATCCTTGAATCGTTGTCATGACGTCTTCAAATCCACGTGAGTTTCCTAAGGTCGGTATTCGTGTGGTGATTACAAGCCCCAAGCATCCTGGATGTGTTGTAGTCGGCAAGAGAAAAGGATCAAGTGGAAGTGGACAGTTTGGTCTGCCAGGCGGACATCTAGAGTTCGGGTAAATCTTGATGCCTCACATTTGTCGCTGATCTGTTTGTGTGTGTTAGCCTGCGAGCATCCGATACAAGAGCTTGACCTTTAGGGTTAGTACCGTAAAGGTCGTGTACGGGTGATCGCAGGCAGTGTGTGTGTGCCCGGAGTAATTAATCGATGAAACCGATAATCGATGAAAATCGATATTAATCGATAATAATCGATGCTAATCAATCGATTAATATCGGGAATCGATGGTTAATCGATGAACAGCAAATTTGTGACCTTTTATCGATTAGCAATCGATGATAGTATCATCATCGATTAACATCGATTAGCATCGATTTTCATTGAATTCAATTCACTCTGAAAAGGTTCCATATAGGACATCTGAGTAGCGCAATGGAGTAGTAGTGGATCCGTAGTAGTTGGGGGTAGCCTGCGTAGCAAGCATTTCCATGGAGTTTAGAAATACGAGATTCAATGACTTGATTGATTGATTTATTTTATTTTATTCAAGGCGTAGTATGTGCATGGGTGGTTGGTACGCTGTACCTCATTGCCGGATTAGCTCGCTAGTGGCAATTACTATATTTAAAGGTTAAAGGCCACGCGCAAAACGTTTCTCTGACCTCTGAAACACTGACGGAGAACTAACAAACCGCGGTTTGGCTTCCGTCAGTTAAACGAGTGAACAAATCTGGGTGATTCGAGCAGGCTTTGAGAGGTTTTTTGAAATAATAAGGACTTCCTAGCCTTTAAAACCAAATTTTCCACAATAAATTCCACTGAAACGATACTTAGAAAAATTCCACGCGCAACTAAAAGGTTCGATGGACGTCCAAGCCAAAACGCAGTTTGGTAATGTAAAGCTGGAGTTCGCAGAATTATGAAATTCGCAGTAAAACAATAAAAAAAAACACTACTAGGAAATGAAGTTTTGTGGATTTTTTTTGCTCGCTAAAATTTCTCATCGTGTTTTGATCGCTCTTCCCCGCGAGCAGAGGTTACTTTTTGTCTCCCTACATTTGCTTTTACTCTCATGTTTTCTTGTGTTATTCAACTACGCAAAAGTAGCCTCTGCACACAAATTGGGCAAATGGCATTTCCTCAGTCGCGCATTAGTGTGAGAAAATGGCGTGAGCTTGGATCAAGTTTCTGCGCGAGCACGAAAAAGTCAAATTTATCTGCTCTACAACTTACGCAAAATTACTTTTTTTGTGGCTTTTAGATAGCTCTTTTAATCCATTTTAAAAATGTATGCATCTGAGTGCGCCCTGCATTGATAGTCGGACATTTTACGTGTGTGTTCTAAACGTTTTTTTCTCTTGTTTTATCCCCTCAAACAACACTCAGTTTACAACAAAATTTAACTGTAATCCCCTCTTAAATAAATAACGAGTTGTAATATAATTGAAAGTTGATAATTACACTGTAAAAGTTCTACTCTCTTATGTATGTTGTTTGCCATATGGAAGACCCTGTAAATCCACATCACTCTTTGTAATTTCTGACATTTCTCTTGAGAGTAGGCTGTGCATAGACTCATGTGTGTGCCGATATATCCAGGTGCTATTCGTGAAGTCATATCTCTTTGGGCCACTAAACAAAATACAAGAGATGAAATAAGTAAAGTAAAGTAGGTGCTTGTATAGCGCTTATACTCAAAGCTCTAAGCGCTTCACATTTTTTTGGATAACTCATCCTATAGAAACCAGTATAATGAGTGTGTGTTAGTATGGTGAGTTCTGTGACACTGAGGTTGGGCAACTTCCGACGGTCCTCGTGGTTCTTTAACGTCCCTCTGGTTCAGGTTAGTGTAGTGTATGTGAGAGACGGGACCTAAGGTTTAACGTCCTTATCCGACAAGACGCGACGGTCTAACCATTTGCAGATGTTAGAGAAAGCAGCCTCGTAACATGGTATATCTAGGATACATTGAGCCCTATTTTTTTCGTGAAATTTTGATCCCTGATCCCGATTTCCCTGAAATGTTTGAGCCCTGAGTCTGTGCCAAAATTTTGAGCCCATCCATTTTTTTCTGCAAATTACTCATAGACCAAAGTGCTCGCAGGGATAATTGATGTTCACATAACGCAAATCTATGGACTCTACGCAACTGTGCTTCTCAGACCAGTCATCACACTAAATTTAGATCGCAGGCCTTCAACTGATCATTTCTCAAAAAATATGGCTAATATAGGGCATTTTTCCACAATATATAGGGCCGATATAGGGCACCTAGAGAAAATGGGGCAAAAATAAGGATGTAGGACATTGGCAGAACCTTATATTCTCTACACAATCTGTGCACAGTAAGAGTTTAAGCTTCAAGACTTTCAGCACAACGATGTTTCCTGTGACAAAGTTTTGTCACCATAATAGAAATCTGGTCGCCATCGTTTTCTCTTCTGTTTGTTATAAGAAAGAATTTTTTTCGTTAACTCAAATAGTATTTGAGCTATTGTAGCTGGTTTCAGATTTCTTCTTTTTAAGGTCTTTCCTTCGTCTCAGAATACAGTGATTTGGCTGTATGTAGCTCTTGGTCTTTTGTTTTTGACACTTTAGTAGTTACAGGGCCGTAGCAAGCCTCCCCAAACTGTTTTTAGGGAAAGTTTTAACTCTCTTGCGCGCGAAGGCAACATGCTAAATAAGTGCAATTGGGGGGCACGGCATATAAAAAAATCTAAAGTCAGTTTTTAAAGAAACTTTAGACGTTTTTGCGCGCGAAGAGCGCGAAAAATTTAGAGCCCAGCATGTGAAATTACCGCATATGCATGGTGCAAAATCAGGAGTCCTTCCGAGGGACTCCAACATGTATAAATCTGTAAACGGTTTGCACATTCGTTCTCTTATATCCCGCTTGCAAAGATAGCAGTCTAAAACTTGGCAAATCAATTGATTTTGGTTCTCTTTCAGAATATGGGCTTCTCATTCAAAATAACTCGCCAAAATTCAAACATCTCCGGAAGTGAACACCAAGAATTCTAATTTGATGGCATGAATTCCAACTCATATCACATGTATATTAGGGACGGACCGTGCACATGAATTATTCTTGCATGAAGCGTGGCCCGAATGATCAATTTCTATGTTGTAACGTCGAACTCATGCTTACGTAAAAAGGGGTCGGTATTAATTTTAGCAAAAAACAGTGATTATCTGCCAGGCCTGGTTGTTTTTAAGGAGGGGGTCCCTTGCCAAGATACACATGTTTGTCCTGTGTTGCGTAGTTCCCCAAAAACCATATTACATTGATGTCTTCGTCATGCGCGCAAAGCGCGCCAAACTTTTTAGTGTATTTTGTTTAATGAACTAGAAAAATGAACATGAAATAGAGGACATGCTTCTGCTATCGACTAAATCCTGTCAGCAGACTTTACGTGACAGGAGGAAGACATCGTAGTTAGATTATTGAAAAAGGTGAAATTTTAGGATTGAGCCCTGATTCGAAGTTGTAGCGTATGATCCCCGATCCAAGCCTCTTGAGCCCTGAGCCTACCCCTCTGAGCCCTGATCCCGGCCATAATTTGCGCATTGAGCCCTGAGATTTGGTCATTGAGCCCCGAGCCCATATATCATGTTACGAGGCTGAGAAAGGCAGCACCTTCTCCTCAATTATCCTGACCCTGAGTGTTGGTCCGGCCAGGGTTTGAACTCCCAACCTCCCGCACATAAGCCTACTTACAGTAATAACAAGAATATCGGCCAAGATGTTACTTCAATAAAAACTTAGTTTACATGATGGATCCTTTCAAAATAAAGAACAAAGTGAATTTATAGAAATATTGTATGAATTGGCTCTTCCAAATACGTGTCTGATGTTGTGTGACTCAAAATATCAAACCTCAGCGATAACTACAGCAATAAAAAGACCAAAGCAGAATGTAACTTTGTGTGAAGACTCACCTGTATGAGTTGTAAGCAATAATAATAAAGTTTGTCTTTGTAGAGTTAAAAAAATATAATAAATTGGGCAGATTTGTTCCGAACGGTTAACCGATGGAGAGTCGCACCAGCATATGCAGAACACACAAGGAAGAGCAATGGCATGTGAAAAAAATTGAAAATCGTAAAGTCAGTGGTTCACGCACATCCACATCCCACATGTGTCCATTGAGACGAAAAGGCTGAATGCGATCTTCAATGGGCTTGGGCCAGAGGGATGCAGGGACATCAACCCTGCCGCTCGAAAAACCTTGAGACACCAAAATATTTGGTTTTTGAGACAGGAAAAGACATAAATATGTCCAAATGTTTACTGTATTTTAGCATTTTTTAAGGTCCAGAAGCAAAAAAAAAACTTCGGCGATTTTTCAAAGAAAACCGGAGATTTTACTTAAAAACCGGGAGACGGGAGGCTCTCGGCAAAACCGGGAGAGTTGACGTCCCTGGGGATGTGACCTGTGACCTGCGTTTTGTACCTGCCACATGAAAGCCACTAATTATTAACATTATTTACGATATTGTAACCTTATGTACCTTGAAGGAGAGGAGAGCCAGATTTGCTTGTTTGGTGTCTGTTTATTTATCACATATGTACCAAATTCACCTGCAAAGATTTTTAAACAGATTATTTTAAAGATTCGAGCAAAGCTTGGCCAACGATATTGTTACTAAAAAGTTTGATACCTACTGTATTGCCTTTATTTTGATGTAATTTTGAAGGTTCCCATGAAAGAAATAAGCAGTGGTATAGTCCTGAGAAACTGAATTTCAAAGTTTTCTTAAAATAACACAGGGATGTATATATAGGATAGCCATTGGCAAATATTTTTCATGCTTAATGCAACATTTCTGTGAATGTTTTTTGAATTTTATTTTCTCAGGTTCCCATGAGAATTGCTTGGCAGGATGATCACAGCTCATCACTTCTATTCATACCTTTCAAGAAACACCAATTAAACCAAATCAAAAGATTTGTTAATTTTTAGTAACAAGTCTTTTGAGCACTTCATGTTCAAATTGCTCGAAGTTCTAAAACAACCTGTCTTAAATGAATACCAGCAAATCAGTATGACAATTTCTTAAAAGTGAAATTTCAAATTATACTCTAGTCTCCTAGAGTCTTCTAGTCTCTGATACAGCTAACTGTGTGTCGCTGAGTTCACTTTTTCCCAATTGAATATGCAAGGAGAGGCTACAACTACAAGGTCAAGGCCGTAGCTAGAAAATTTTTGTCTGGGGGGGGGGGGGGGCAAGCCTTGGTCATCCTTTGTTTTTGTTGGGGGGGGGGGCAAGCAGGTTTTCCCCACATGTTGACACTAAAAAGTTTGATATGCTGGGGGGCAACTGCCCCCTCTGCCCTCCGCTAGCTACGGCCCTGAAGGTAGGTATGACAATTATTATTATAATTATTATTTTTGTGTTGACTGGACATGAAAAAAAGAGGGCACACTCTAAAGATTGATTGATAAACTGATAAGTGGAGGGGTCGCTGTAAAGCGATTTTTTGGAAAAATGCAGAGAGGCTAGTTTTAGGCTATTTTAACAATGTTTCCGCAGTTTGTTTGTCAAAAATCGAAAAACAGTCCAAATCATCACTTAGGTCGTTCTTACAGCGACCTCTCCAATTATTATATATTGATTGGTGAGGAATTCAAATTGTTTGGAGGGAAAAACTATGGATATAAGTGCTGGGTCTAGTGGGAGAGGTAACGATTGTTATTTACATTGCATGCAACTTTAATTATTACATCTAAAATCACTGCATTCTCAAAACATCAATTTATTTTTGGCTTGTTGTTCCGCCAGTCAAACCTTACAGGCCAATCAGATTCTCGCCCTGTTTCACCTTGTGCAGTCGCCTGGCTTTCCATTGCGACGTCTGGATTAATAGTTCAGAGGGAAAGCCTGTTGACTGCACTAGGAGCACGGGGGGTTTCTTCACATGTCGACCTGATAGGGGTGCTTGTCGTATTTTTTAGGGGTCAAAATCGACTCTCGGGTATTTTTTAGGGTTATCGGAGAAACATTCTGGCTTTCACTAATAAATGTTATTTTTTTAGGGGTACGCAAATAAATGACAGGGTCACAAACCAAGCAAAACATTTCTTTCTTTCTTTGTTCATTTATAGCTCTAAACTAAGCTTGTTTTGAGATGAAAAAACAATAAACAATACAAAAAAGGTTTATTGTTGGTATTTTTTAGGGGTCTTTTTGTTTTATAAGGTATTTTTTAGGGGGTGGATTTTTATGTCCTGGTATTTTTTAGGGTATATTTTCCGATGTCCCGACGAGCACCCCTATCACTCTTACATGGGAGAACCCCCCCGGACTAGGAGATTTAAACAGGGCAGAATGTGGGTCGCAATGTAACAGTTTTACCGATAAATATTGTTGCCCTCACCTCCAAATTTGACAGTCAGAACACCATCCTATACATGTAAATAAACAAACAAAAAAGAGTTTTGCACTACAGAACGGCAGAAGAAGTTAAGAATACCGCAATAGCTATGCTCTTCTATTTTACTGGCAATCCCAGGGGGAGGGTAATTAATCCATAGCTGATTGTTAAGACAAATTGCTTTTGTGCTTATTGCTATCATATAGTGACTTGCATATGTATAGTGAGCTACATGGAGAGCAATATTGTGAGGACATTTTCACTGAAACTGGATTAGTGAGTGTAAATATTTTTACTGTATTTACTGAACTGAAAATATGTACCTCACTATTCTCATACCAAGAGCTCTCCAGCTTGTCGCCTTATGGGGGAGTAAGCCCCCAGGGGGGTACTTGGATATAAAAATGACGGGGAGGTCCAACGGAGCTCCAAATTTCATATCCAAAAAAATACCTGAGCCATAAATTTTATACCCAAAAAAATACCTGCTCCCAAAATTTAATACCCAAAAAAATACCCAACTTTTTAAGCCTAAAAGGCTATTTAAACCAGCATACACATGATGCCCATCCCATTATGTTTCCCACAAATTGCTTCAGCTTAAGGCAGTATATCTTGATGATCAACTAGCCTGTCAGAAGCCTTTCAACCCCAAAAAAATTCCCGCAGATTTTTAAACACCCAAAAAATACCTGGTAGAATTTCAACCCAAGAAATACTTTTACTACAATCTTCATACCCAAAAAAATATGTCGGACCCCCCCGTCATGTTTATATCCAAGTACCCCCCCTGGGAGTTTGCCACTTATAAATGCACAAGATTTGACACAAAGTCATTGGGAGAAATATCTTTCTGTGCATGTTCCAATGTTCAAACCAGCCAATCAGCAAAGATAATCATTAATGATGGATTCATCTGGCCCCCAAAAATTTTATGATACGCTAAGAAATATTTTTGCTTTTTTTGTACCATGCCTTCCAATAACTTTTTTGGCTTGTACTGTCCCCCTTCCACTGCCTACTGTCACCTCCCCTTGCAATTATGACAAGCCGGGGAGCTCGATGTACCTACCCCAAAGTTTACGTCATAGTCATCTGGGTTTGGTACATCATACTTATCAACGAAATCATCAAAGAACTCTGACAGACCATCTAAGGTTTCATCTGTTATTTTGTGAAATGACAGTTCATCTTGAAACCTGTTTAGAAAGGAGTCAAACAATGAATTTAATATTGGATTATTTTACCTAACAAGTTTAAAAAAACGAAGATCTTAAGCCATACCCACTGTGTACATATCTAAGGAATTTTGTGGACCCGACTTTAAGGACTGAAAGAGAGTACAAATAACACTAAGACCCCGTTCACACTACACCGTTTTCAAACGAAAACGGATACTTATTGCTCCGGATGGCTATCGTCCACACTACAACGCCGAAAACGATCACCGAAATCGGCGAAAACAATACGAAAACGATAAGTGTGGACGTCCCAAATCTTTTTGAAAACGGAGCAAAAAGTATCTGTTTTCGTTTGAAAACGGTTGTAGTGTGTGGACGGGGTCTCAAAACAACGATCTGTTATCACTTGGTAAAAACCTAAAGACAAGCTTACCTTGAAATATTTCGCGCTATTATGAGCTGCTCCTGAGTTCACACTTCTACCAGAAGATAAGCAATTCCTATAAACTTTGAATACTGTTCTAAATTCTTGTTTTTCATTCCACAAAATCCTCCAGCTTCTCCACATTTTGATGCAAGATACAAATTTCAACAGGCGTTACTAGCGGTCTGTCCACAGGTTCCCCAAGCTCCAAGTTTAATATTGTTCTATTATTTATCTTACAGAAGGGATATTTGATGACTCACTACAGTCGCTAGCGAAGCAAAGGTTCATGTTAGTGAAGTCAATTACAAACATTACGGTATTGCAACCACTTCAGCTTTATTTAAATTATTATTTTAAACTCCACTCCCACGGAGCTTGGGGAACCTGTGGTCTGTCGAGGAAGCCTGAGACTAGTGTTCTAATCTCGGCGCCATTTTTGGATCCAAACAATCCAGACCGAGGAAGGTTTACCTGAGATATTTTTCCATGAAAGTTAAATTAAAACGTAAGTATTCGCTTTTGTACGTTTATAAGATGTTTTAGTTTCTTCATATTAGCTCATGTGCTGGTTTGAATCAGTGTTCATGTGTAGTACGGCCACCACGGATTGCAAAGTCGAAGTGGTTTTATGCACTAGTCATTTGTTTCCACCGACCCCCAACCCCCGCGACATAGCAGGGGAAATGAAACAGACTGTTGTCAAATTTGAAATAATTCCACCGCCTACCAGGGGAGAACGCCTTGGCAAATTCCCTACACCCCGGGGAAACATTTCCTACACCCAAGGGACAAATTCCACCCTCCACAAGATGGATACAAGAAACTTTCCTAATACTATCAAAACCAGTAGAGTGTCTTTGCCGAAATGAAAAAGACAGGTGTTTTGTTCCCCCGCCATTCCCCCTGCCTGTTATCTGAGCCATAGCAAATTTGAAGTAAATTCCCTGGGGATCGGGCAAGAATACAAGACAAACCACTGATATTCCCCCACTATTGCCTGGCAAAATCCCCGCATGTTGCGGGGGTTGGGGGTCGGTGGAAGCAAATGACTAGTGCATTATCAGAGATGCCAACCTCAAGTGAACAAAAAGCGGGAGGTTCACGATTTTCTTATAAATATTAGCAGGAGATATAAAGGAACATGAGAGAAAATCTCTGAAATTCAAGCGGGAGCTTGAATAATTCTCGTGGGAGCTGTTATAATTAACAGCGGTGAGCTGTTATAATTATCGTGGGTAAATAAAGCTTGACTTGACTTGACTTCAACAGGGGCATAGCCATTTATTGTATTTGCTGGAGGAAATTGAAAATTTTCTGGAACCACACATTGCAACAAAAAATAGATGAAGCTCGAGTTCTCTTTCAATTTTTAGGGAAGAAATGAGGTAATTAATTTACTCCCCCACCCCACTCTGGAATTTTCAATCCCTTTTATTGGGGGGCGGGGGGTGGATATTTTCTGGAACCACACAATACAAGAATCTCATGCTGCAATTCTCTCTTATTTTTTCATGTATCTGATATTCTATTCTGTGATGTCTGACGGATTACAGGGTAAGCTCTGTTAGCTGACGCACTCTGCAGTGCTTGACCTTAACATTTTTGGCCACAAGTCCCAGGACAAGTAGCACAGAAAAGTTACTTGCCCTAGCCAAGTTTCTAGTTGTCCAGTTATGGTATAAAAAATTGTTGTAAAATATAGTACCAAGCCTATGTACAACACCATATAAATGTAACTTGCTTACCAATGCTCTTACTCATTTAGCCTCTCTGTGGAACTTGTCCTGTCAACCTGAACTGGTAACTGGATGAAAGCATTTTTATATAAAGATGATAGCTTCAAAAGTTTGACACAAAACTCACTCAAGAAACAGTGTGGACACTTTTAAACAACAAACCACACACCAGCAAAATGTTTTATGTTTTATATTTCACAAAAAATTGTTGCTTGTCCTGTAACTTTTTCCCCCTCACTTGTCCTGAAGCATTTCGTACTTGCCCAGGACAAGTGGACAACCAAAAGGTCGAGCACTGCTCTACCCACAATGGCAATTCCAGAAAATAAAGGTACCCCCCACATTTGGAAAATTACGATGGGATGGGGGAAGGGGGGGGGGGGGGGTTAAGAGCTCGGAATTTTGATTGCGGGTGGGGGGGGGGGGGGATTGGGGGGTTCGAAGCTGGATTCTTTAACCTGCCCGGAATTCTATATGCATGGGGGGGGGGGGGGGTAGGGGTAAACCATTTTGGAAATTCTGGATGCATGGGGGGGGGGGGAGGGGGTCAAAAAACTAGTGCCGCCCGTGGGGAGGTACCTTTATTTTCTGGAATTGCCCAATGCAATGCCATGGGCCAGTTTTGTTACCATTACAACTCAGAGACTTAACAAAAAAGCTCACATACTTCAAATAGTTTAATTATATCCATTTAGCGTATTTAGGGACATCAACCCTAGGAATTCCAAAATCGGGAGAAACCTTGGATTTCATGCAAAATACAAAGAAAATTCCAAGAAAGAAAACCAGGAGAAATACAGTAAATAATATAACGTAGCAGTTCAGGAAAATTTTGCCGGGAGAGGATTGAAAAACCTAAGACTCCTGGCAAAACCATATTTTATATATAAAAATTTTTACTACCACAATAATACAAGAAAAGCTTGTCAAAGTTCAAAACCCGGCTGTTGGCACAAGTTGGTGCAAAGCTTACCAATTAGTGAACAGTTCACGAGACTACAAACTAAAATACTGTAAACATGTGCCAAAATCTCTTTGCTAATCCAGTGGTTTAGCCAGAATTTTTCCCATTATGGGCCTAGAGGGACATTGGGGCCCTTTCTGTTGCTAATTTTTTCATGGACTTTGTAACATTTTAAGTTGCAATTTTGTCAGGGCGTAGTGAGGGGGTCCAGGGCCCCCCCCCCCCTTCTTGGAAATTTTTCCCATACATTACTGTATTTGCTGGAGAAAATTTGCGCATTTTCGTCCCATGTTTTCAATATCCGGCCCCCCCTTCAGAAATTCCTGGCTACGCCGCTGTTTGTGCTTCAAAAGAGAGGGTGTGGGCCATGCCCCAGGCCTGTAATTGGTCAATGGAGTCTCGAGATGTTTCCCTTTGTCTGCCTGTAAAAAATAAAACACTGCCATACATACTATTTCTCTCTCCCTGGACAATTTCAGGAAATTTCACCATTTCAATGCATTCTCAGATTTTCAAAGTCCTGAGGTTGACATTCCAGGCAGACCACAAATGATTGTTTACCATCATTGCCCCATATTTGTTTTTTGCATCATTGACTTTTGTTTCACTCTCCCAGGTGGGTTGGAGTGGCCACATGGCGTTGGATTGCTAATGATGATAACTGTGGCATCTGTCGCATGCCATTTGATGGATGCTGCCCGGATTGCAAGGTCCCAGGAGATGACTGCCCACTGGGTATGCTAAATAAGGCAAACTCTGTACAATAGTCCAATTTCAAATTCTCTACTCGACAGCTGAATAGGCATCAACGGCGCATTTAAATACAGTGCGGGAGCCTCAATTTGAGGCTTAAAAACTTGTGAATATCAATGAGTCTAAAAAGTCTTCTCAAGTATGTTTTTTTCAAATTCAAATTGGTGCTCCCACTGTATTTATGTGCCGTCGATGTCTATACAGCAGTAGAGTAGAGAATTCGAAGAAAAAAAAACTAGACTATAGACTATAGAATCTGTCATATTTTGATAGGAAAAAGTTCAGCTACTAGAACAATTTAAACCTGCCTTCCAGTTTAAAACTGTTGAACCTTTTTAGTCAAATTTTCACCCCCAAAAAATACAGGGAAAAACACTTTTCAAAGATTGCAAGCTCGTTATGACTTCTTTATCTTACAGTTTGAAAGTTTATATAAAAAAGAATATATTATAAAAAATAAGATATTTTGCACTTGTCTTGTTTAAGTGGGCTAATGAGCCATTTGCTGTTAGCATTTTTGACAAAAATGATTAAAACCACTAAACACTGGAAATAATATTTGCAACAGCAACTAGTGACATTATAGATTAAACCACTGCCTTCAACAGGCTAATGGTCATGTGACCGACTTGACTGATAGCGTCCAAAGGGCCTTGTTGCACAAGCTGGATAATTCAAACTGGCATCCTCCCTTCTGAATAGGGAGGAGTAATGTTTGCAACAGCAACTAGTAACATATAGATTTAACCACTGCCTTCAACAGGCTTATGGTCATGTGACCGACTTGACTGATAGCGGCAACGCTATGAAGGGCCTTGTTGCACAAGCTGGATAATTCAAACCAGACTCCTCCCTTCTGAATAGGGGGAGTACTCAATCCTCTCCCATGTGGCCTCCTTAATTCCTCCTGGCGTTCCCCACCATCTGTCACGTGATCTTGATGGGTCACGCGAAAACCACTTTAGCCTGTTGAAGCCCGTTGGTTACGGCTGCAACGTCCAGTCTTGAAATTGGCGCCTGATACAGGCGTAAATACGCCTAAAAAATGTCCTTTTACGTCTAACTTTTTAGACTTAGGCATAAATAACCATTTTCAGTTTCTCTAGTGTTCTCCTAGTGGATTTACGCCTAAATCTTTGATTAGTTACACCTATAATGTTGATACAAGGCGTAAAATTAAGACTATTTATTTCTTAATTTCAAGCCCCTGAACGTTGCTAGTTAACAAAGGGGAGGTGAATAGTGCTGGATATCTACGCACGAAGATGACTATTCACTGATTTGGTATATACTAATTGCCAATATTATTTCCAGTAAATGGTATTTCTTTCTTGTCATTATGATATAAATTTATTTAGTCATTATTGTCATTATTATTGCCATGTTTTATTTCAGTATGGGGTCGCTGTTCCCATGTATTCCACATGCACTGCATCCTAAAGTGGCTCAACTCACAGCTTCACCAGCAGCTATGCCCCATGTGTAGGCAGGATTGGCAATTCAAAGAGTAGCTGTCACACAAATTCATTATTGCGTTACGGGGATCGTACACAGGGTGGAAATACTGTATAAAATAGGCAATTGCTCCTTGTTGATCTGGTGATTGTCTTCTTATTTTCTGGGGTTTGACAGTGAATCCAATAGTGTTATAAATCATAGTCGAACTACTCGAAATTCAATCGTACCCAGTAAATACAGAAAAAAAAACGGGGGGGGCACCCGGAAATTTAGGGTAGGGATGTGCCACTGGCTCTCTGAGAACCTTGTTCTAGAGTATTTTGCGAAAATCCGCAAAAATATATACCTGTTCTAGTAGCAGTTGGCGGGGATGTCATATTTTATTTCAAATTCATCTTTACCAGTCATCTCGAAACTATTCGAGGAACATACTCCATACTAAACTCGTCATCACAGTCTATTCGGCTACGAGAGATAACAACATCGGATTTCCCACTCGAAACCAGGAAAGGAGACAAGACAATGCCATATCAACAAGAATCAATTACCTTTTAGTTTGATTTTAAGCTCTGGAGTGATCATTTGATCTTGATATGGAATTTCACACTCCTGTGAGTTGGTTGCAGTTGAAAGGCGTGTTCGCGCTTCCAGAGCAAGACGATGGAAATAATTCAGTCGTTGGGGAAATGGAAGATGGAATCCAAATCTTAGACATTTTTCCAATCTGAGATGTCTTACAAGTGTAAAGAAACATTGAAAACCAGTTCGTGACCATAGCGATGCCTGCGTCTTTTATTTCTACAAACATGTTTTTCATACATTTTCTGTATTTTACACCGGCTAAAGTAATAAGATTGTAAAATTGTAAAATATGGATTGTAAAATAAAAGCACAAGCATAATAATTAGGTAAAAAAAAACGAAAAGTACACAGAGAACGCCAAAATAGCCACCAGTTTCTGCAGAGGCGCTGGATCTGATCGAGCACATGCCATATAATTACACTTCAACGGTATTAAAAAAAATATTCTCTTTTATGCGATCGCCAGGGGTTTCAATAGGTTTGAAGTAGCAGGCTAAGTTTTGTGGAAGTAGGCGGTTGGGTTTGGGGGTCCTTTACGGGGTATGCCCCGGAAAATTTCAGTAGCAGAAAAGGCGTTTTCCTGAGAGCAAGATAATTGACAAACTGACCAGTTATATAGCCCACAAAAGTTGCCGGCGGTTAGAAGTGAAGTAGACGGTGGTTCACCGCCGGTACCCGCATTCTATTGAAACCCCTGTATCGCCAGGGGTTGGGACGACATTCTCGCACCAGATCTCCCCCGGTTCGTCACTTCGCGGTGGAGGCCAGTTGTACTGTAATCCAATTTACATAAGCTACGAGTTGAAATTATAAACGTCACATCTAGTGGCCAATCCCAATCAACCGAGTACATTTTTTGGTCTTCCTTCCTTCAGTAAAACCATAGTCTCTCTACTATGGTAAAACGGAGCACGGCGCGGCCTCGCACCTTTTCACGCGTATGTTGCGTAGCCAGCGTAGTGCTATTTGCACCATTTTCTTACCCAGAGCTACCCGGCTCGCCCCTGGGGAGGCTCTCTGGCGGGCCTTCGCTGATTGGCCATGCTCGCAACCACAGCTCCCCCATGCGCGAGGTACCTATTTGAGAACCTTCACGGATTGACTGATTGTGAGCATTGTGACATGCACAGAAAGTTCTTTTTAACGGCTCACTGTTAAATCTCGCGCATGCATAAATGGCTGTCACCAGAGCCTCAGACGTTACTTTAATATCAGACTTCTACACTCGTTTTCAGTCACACGTGCAACCTGTTTGGTGGACGTCAATCAATACTTTCGACCTAACCACGGGCCCACAAGCTAGCAAAATATGGCCAACCGAGCTTCATTAACCTAAAAACACGCGGTCGGTCATATTTTGCTAGCCTATGAGCCTGTGACTAGATCGAAAGTATTGATTGACGTCCACCAAACACTTCGCTTCTGCCGAAGCGAAGCTGAGACAGATAACACAGAGGGCTTGACTATTATCGATGTCATGCGAAAACCGAATCCAATAATTGTTTTATTATTCATTGTCTGACACAAATTCAATTTCTTGAGTCGAACACGCAAAGCGAGCAGCCATCGTGAAAAGAAAAGATTCAAAGATTTGCCGCGCATTTGTAATTTCACACAAAATACCGCTGAAATAAATTGCAGGCTCGGTCCAATAACCTGTACAGACAACTGTTTCCGCTGAAAAATAACACGGGCTCGGTCCAATAACCTATACAGACAATGTTCCCGCTGAAAATACTGCAGGCGCTTGCAAACTGCCAGAATTGTGCGTATACTTTGAGCCAATCAGAAAACGATTACTGAGTACAATGAATAATAAATACTATATTATCCAGCCATTCCACTATCTCGGTTTGATTGGCTAAGAGTACGCAGCGAAACCTTGTTGGCGCGCAGTGCCTGACGTCATACTACAGACATTTGGATTGATGCACTCTAATGACGTCAAACGCAAGCCAATAGGTTTGGCCGCCATCTGGTTTTCATTTCCGAATTGAAAGCCGGTTTTGCGAATATTCTCGTTGAATCTGTTATGATTTTTGCCAAGAGATCATTGCTCAGGATATCAAACAACAACTATGGCTATTTGAATTGAATACAAAAGGAAAATACCAATGGACGTAAGATGAAGTTGAAAAACCGTGTCGCCGTGCACGGCCTCATCGCTGACTCCGTTTAGCTAAGGGTTCGATAACTACTCGTGTCGATGTCTACCTACTGATCGTCAGATGGCGGTCTCTTGTGTCATCGTTTGAGGTTCCTGAGATCCCATAGCATCACCACCAGAACAACTGTAGCAACATATGATAAATAAACATTAGCTTGGTGAGGGCAATAACTACGAGAA